>JAEIFU010000495.1:0-125717 GCA_018904235.1 Lordiphosa stackelbergi
TGCTGTCGAACCTCAGTTTTTAGAAACTTTCTTAAAAAGGGTGGAAACACTTTAAGCCATATTAATATCCCTTGCACATCCTCAAACATATTTACTGAAACAGGTATCGATTCTAACCTTTTAAGAAAAAATCATAGAACAAACTGCTACATAATAAGAGATAGCAGGGATATTATTTGAAATAGAAGGATCTCACTTCCAAACATTACACTCTGCAAAGTCAAATAACCCAAATAAATGGTCCACTGGCCAAGTCAAATATTATTTTTGCATATTTTTTATATTTTTATCAGCAATGGCCGTTCCCAGTTTTAACTAAAATATTTATAATATTTTTTATATGTTTAACCCTAGTCCTCGATACCTATTTGAGAATTTTATCTATAAAAGTTAAAATTGTTGCTCGTTGGTAAGTTGCAAAAGTACCCGTTAAACGCGAACCGAGGTTTCATTTGAAAAACTGGGTATGAGGTGATGCTTACAGTGGTCCCTTTTATCATAATTTAATGGTCAGTGTTCAGTGTTCAATTCTAGAGTTGTGCCGATTTTTTTGAACTAGTTCAAATGATTAATAATAATAGTCATTAAAATGAACTAATGAACTAGGTCTTGGTTTTGAACTATTGTTCATTTTTTGAACTATGTATTTCTCAATTTTCTTCAGTCACTGTTTAATCACTGTTTAGTCACTGTTCAATCACTGTTTGGTCACTGTTCAGTCACTGTTTAGTCACTCTTAAGTAACTGTTCAGTCACTGTTTAATCACTGTTTAGTCACTGTTTAGTCACTGTTTAGACACTGTTTAGCCACTGTTCAATCACTGTTAAGTCACTGTTAAGTTATTGTTCAGTCACTGTTCAGTCACTGTTTAGTCACCAAAGCCCTCTTTCTCCCCCTTTCACCGCTTTTCAAAAGCGTCACATGACGCTGAACTCAAATTCGACTCCTACTAAAATCTTCCGTACCGAAATTAAAGATGTTTCACATCAAAAATTATATTTGACAAAATGTCAAATTAATATTATTGATATTGATATTATTTTTTTTTCTGTGTAGCAGTGTTAAAAGTGTGACATTTGCCTTCTGCTATCCTCAGATATGATTATTATAGCCGTGGTGCAACTTTTGTTCTTTCTATATCCCGACTGTTTATTAGTTAACATTGAGTTGTTCTTTAAAAATTTACATATTTGATTTGCCATCAACTGCTCCAAAACTTTTGATAAAAATGGTAAAATTGAGATGGGTCGAAATTGATTGTTTCCTTTTGTTATAGGAATTATTTTTGCGATTTTCCATACTTCAGAGAATGTTGATGACGTAAGAACTGTGTTGCAGATATGAGTAATGTGGGGTAGAATTTGTGGGAGGAGAATTATAAAAAATTTTGTATTTATGTCGTTTAATCCTACAACATTCGACTTAATTTTAAGAACAGATTCAAGGACGTCACATTGACTCGCCCACATGAAATTAAAAATACTGTCACAGTTACTGTTTGGCAAATTTTCAAGGTACGATTTTGGTTTTACTTCTGGCTTTACTTTGATTGCACAAATTAAATTAATATTATTATTATTTTTACTTAATTCTTCCTCGACTTTTTGTTTGCAAATCACTCAAGCCTCCCACTCAGGTTTGTCCAATCGTAATAACATCATTAAATTTCGCCGAATAATATGATTGCTTAGCAGTCATTATTATTTTTTTTTTTTTTAAATATATATATATGCACATCAGTCTTGTATCTCCCCATTTTTATAAGCTGTATCCTCTTCGATATAACAGGATATGTTTTGATCAAACCATGGTTTTGAATTGGTTTAATCTGTGTTTTTTGCGGTTTTGACAAAAATTTTTTGTTAATTGAAACAATTTCAAAATCGTCAAAAACGGAAAAAAGGAAAAAAGGGTTTTTAAAAACGTGATATTCCCAGGTTTGGTTTATCGGACAGGTCTCAAATTGATAGAAAAAGTATTTTACTGTATCTACGCAAATAATAGCTTAATAGATTTAAAATTAGTGCAATAATATTAAGTAATTGTTGAAAATTATTTATAATTTTTCTCAGTGTTACCACCATGCTTCTAAGCATAAACAATTTATTGTCCTAAACGTAACAAATTTTGGTGTTTTCAAAAGATGGAGACAGTTTAAAAGTTATGAATTTGCAAACAAATAAAAAAGTTACCTTTAAAAAATGAATTGCCACTCAGTCAGTTTCAAAGCTCTACGACTGAAACTTGGCAAGGGCTTTATATATATCAAGCTTCAAAAATGTCAACATCACACAGATCGGACGTCTATTTCATAGCTGCCATACGAATGCCAGATTAATTGCATTTGTTGGATTAGGTGACTAGAGTTTTCAAAGTATATTATACCCGAACAAATTCAGCATTTCTATGGCAACTATATGATATAGACGTCCGATCTGTGTGATGTCGACATTTTGAAAACCCGCTCGATGTATATACAGCCAAGCGATAAGTTTCAGCTCGCAAAGCTTTGAAACTGACTGCGTGGCAGTATTTACGGGCATCTTTTTGGCCTGTTCTCAGAACTTAAAAAAATTCATAACTTTAACCGTAAAAGTCTCCATCTTTTTGAAAAACACTAAAAATTTAAGTTATATTCCCAGGCAATAAATGTCTCATCCTTAGAAGCTATATCATGGTGGTTAACACTTAGAAAAATTATAAATAATTTTTAGCAACAATTACTAATATTATTAAATAATTAAAATCTATAAATTATCATTTGAGTAGCTACGTAAAATACTTTTTCAAATAACAATTCTGATACCTGTCCGATAAACCAAACCTGAGATATCGCGTTTTTAAAACCCTTTTTTCCATTTTTCGTTTTGACGATTTTTGAAATTGTTTATAAAATTAACAAAAATGTTTGTGCAAAACCGCAAATTACGTTATGATGGGTATGTTTGGGTTATTTT
Organism: Lordiphosa stackelbergi; assembly: GCA_018904235.1. Taxonomy (NCBI): domain Eukaryota; kingdom Metazoa; phylum Arthropoda; class Insecta; order Diptera; family Drosophilidae; genus Lordiphosa; species Lordiphosa stackelbergi. Next base: position 2,959 of record JAEIFU010000495.1, read on the forward strand.
CGGATTTTTTATTAGAATGAAAATAAAATTTTTTTTTGTTCGGTTGTATAAAAGAATGACCCATAAAAAATTGCTTTCAGAGGTTGAGGGTCTGTTCTCTTTGGTAACTCCTCCAAAAGTCTAGGTTTGAAACTGCCGCCGTTATCTCAAAACAACGCAGGAAGTGTTTGGGACAAGGGTCAAACGCTGACGATTTGTCAGGAACCGGCCGGATTCGGGAGACTAATGTAGCTGCCAGAGGAACATCGGCTATAAATGTTCTTGGAAACTTTTTTCTTTAAAACGCTACTCGTAATTCTAAGGTTCTTAAGAATAGACAATTAATTTCAAGGTTATGGAATTGCGGACAACTAGCGGCTGCCTCTTCCTTACAAAAGGTGGTTTTGGCATGCACAACTTTATTTGTTTTGGGGACATCTAAGTAGAATTTTTTGAAAATCGAAATTTTTTTTTTGGCTTAAATAATGCTTTAGGGTCTTAAAAATAACATACCAAAAAATTGAATCCGCCAAAAGTTTCTAAGTGTCAAAATTTTTTTTTTAACTCGACAGTGTGGGCAATGGCTCCAAAATCGATGAATTCTGGCAAAAAAATTTTAGATATTGCTACCAATATTGCAACAAGTGTTTTTAACGATGGCCTTATATCAATTTTGAGAACATTTGATGTCATGGACTTGACAATCGGCTCGAAAAGTTTCAAGTTTTGCCAGGAAGTGGACCAGTACCGCATTAATAAAGCTGAGCAATCATTGAGCGATGGAGCAAAAAAGGCTCGCCTTGACTTAAAAGCAGCTCGGAAGGAGAATGAACAGAAGGACATCGATCTAGAAGGCCAATTGTATGGTGCAGGCATCGCAGAATAAATATACATGAATAAATTACACGATTTTACAGTACTTAAAACTTTAAACGCGTTTATCTCGAAACCACTTTTTTTTCAGCTGGCCGGACACATAACTCAAGCAAATCTTAACCGATCGATCTGAAATTTTGTCAGTAAATCGGAATTACTTATGGCTATCGATCCTCGTAGGATTTTTTTCGATATTTTGCTTACTTTTTTTTTAAACAATTTTTTAAGACGTTTTTTTTTTTTTAAAACGCATTTTTTTTTTCAAACACTCACCATTTCGCCAAAAATCAAAATATCGAAAAAAAATCCTACGAGGATCGATAGCCATAGGTATTTCCGATTTACTGACAAAATTTCAGATCGATCGGTTAAGATTTGCTTGAGTTATGTGTCCGGCCACGGAAAAATAGGGTCTACGGAGAAATGATACACGACCGCCATTTTGTTTTTGATACAAAAAAATCGAAAACCATTTCGAGTAAATGTATCACACTATAATACCTCATTCACAAATTTTCGATTGGCCCTTCCATTTGGCCAAAAAAAAATTCTGAAAATCCACTTTTTTTTTTTTGAGCTACTTAGATGTTTTACATAACAAACATTTTTTCGTTTCTGCATAAGAAATCACAATAGTCTTCCATTAATTTTACGACCCTTTGCAATGTCGTTGACAACATTTGAGTTGTGCAAGATCTATTGCGTTTGTTGGTAGTCTTCGCGCTCTGGCCAGGTTTCGGCATCGGTTGAAAGAAAATCTGTAGACGATTCTAAAAGTTTAAAAAAATCTTGCCGTTTCACACGTCACGAAATCGCTTAAATCTGTCGTGATGAATTGGTTTACTTGACTTGTAGTCATTGAAATTTTTTAACTTCCTTTATATTTCCGTTCCTTTATTTTTTTCCGATTTTTGAAATTGTTTATAAAATTAACAAACAAAAATTGTGTGCTAAGCCGCAAATTACATTTTGGTGGGAGTATAAATATCTAATTTTAAATTTTTTTATTGAAATCAATAATGGTGAGTTTTAAAACCGTTCGGTTTGTTGAAGAATGACCAATAAATATTGAATATATTGAATTCCGCTCATCCGAAAGTGCTAATTGGTCCAATGGACAAATTATAGATTTGATGTGCATGAGGAAAAGAGCAACTACCAGAAACTGAGACACCACCAGAACGGCTTGCTCATCGGCACGTATCCAGATTACTCAAACCTGTTCCTGAAATCCATTCGCACATTCAATTCATGCTTTCAAATAAGTTCACAGTACTGCGGAAAATGGTCAAAAATTTAATTAAAAATTCTAAATCAAAGGCCAGAAGGTGAAGATCCAACGGTCTAAAGAGCATGCTCAATAAATATCCGAGTTTAGATTGTCATGAATACGGTTACATTAATGGGTCAAGCATTCGGCCGGAATTAGGCAAATATTTTTATGATGTGATCGGACTTACATCAACTGGGCGGTGGCAAAAATTTACAACTGTTGCTAAGACAAAATCTTAGATACATTTACAAACATAAAACCCTGAGAAGTTAACAAATAGTATAAATCAGTGGTGCCCAAATTCACATTACCAAGCTTTGAGAAACAAAAAGTTAACGTCATGACGTCTAACATGAGCAACAAACGAACGAACAAATGCCTCTTGTGAGAAGAAAAAAACGAAAGCGCTATTAAAGTGCTATTTATCTTTCTCTATGCGTGTGTCGGCTGCGACGCCGGCAGAATTATGAGTTCCTATCCCATGGGATAGGCTTTTGGCATTTTGGGCACCACTCGTATAAATCATGCATACGATACGAACGGGTCATGAGACTCGAAATAAGTTATCCTTATATGTTAGAAAATTGGCTGAAACTGCCATGATGATCTAAGAGGGATCGAAAACTTAATTTGGATTAAAAGAAACCAAGAATCGGTATAGCCATTTATTAGTTTATGAGGAAACATAACTTCATGATAGATTCTATTATTCTGCAGGGACGGTAGGTTTAAGAGTCCAGGCGGAGTCTATCCACATACGATAGCCGGCGACGGCTTCATCCACCGACTCAATGAGGTCCTGGAATTTTGCATACTTTGGTAACCATACACATGAGCTGTACTCATGTATTGGTCATACAAGTAGGACGAAAAGGAGCATCATGGTGTAAGGGTTATCAAACTATTTACAGAAAAGTTCATATTAGAGCCAAATAATACGCCGGGATCATAAATAATAATCCCTACATTAATTACTACTCTTCACTTAAACTTTCAGGTCTGGGACTTTGACCCCATGATACCATTCCCCCCCGTGATCGAACCACAACACAAAGATGCCTTCCTCACCGTTGTACCACGTCTGGCGTATCAACCACATGGCCTGGAGCTACCATTGCTGTTGGGTGCCACTGCCGAAGAGGGTTTGCTTAAGACCGCTGCTCTGCTCAATTTGCCCCATCTAATGCAAGAGTTTAAATCGCAATTTGAACAAGTTTTACCTATAGTCCTGAACTATGATCATCATACGGCCGAGATGCAACAGCAGATCACCCAACGTATTGAGCATTTCTACTTCAAGTCGGGCCATGACTATGACAAGACAAATCATCAAAATTTGACCGATGTAACTATAACAAAGTCGTTATCAAATCCTAACGTTCGTTTTCAAAACCCTTTAAATTTATAGCTGATCTCTGATGGCTGGTTTGTAGCCGGCATCGATGAGTACCTGCGTCTACGCCTTAAACAAAAATCCGTGGCAGCTACCTATGTTTATCTATTTGATCACAAGGGTGCAGCTAGCTTTTCAGAGATCTTTAAGGGGGCACGCAATGAATTCTATGGAGCGTGTCATGCCGAAGAGCTGCAATATCTGTTTCCCATAGGACGAGAGCTGTTTGTTAGTGCCGTGCCCACACAGAAGGATATCCACTTGCGTGAACTCATGCTGCAGCTTTGGGTGAACTTTGCACGCACGGGGTGAGTGTGCATACACACGTCTGTATTTCAAAGGGACCAGCTTAACCAGCAGATCCTTAACTTTACAGTAATCCCAATCCCTTGAATGGAACCACTCACAACTTGCCCATTTGGCAGCCTTCGGTCAGCTATCCTGTAGAGTATGCACGCCTGGGCACAAAGTTGGATGAGGATAAGGAACCTTTGCTGCGCATTGAAGCGGAACTGATGCAACAGCGTGTGGACTTTTGGCGTGAGCTTAGACCGCATGTGCCTGCCAGTCAGCTGAAACATCATCATGAGTTGTAATTAGTATAATTTCATTTTATTTTTAAATAAAACTACAGTTATATTGAATGCTGCCAGATTTAGGGAAAATTTAAGAGACCTGAGTGATGCCAGACTGATGAAAAATACAATCAGCTGTTTAGACGATGGTTACTCTAATTCTAAGACCAGTGTACAGTGGTCTGTACTAGCAGAAAATTAAGAAGGAAACTGAAGACACAAATCAAATTTTGATATACTACCACAATATGAAATCAAAAAATTTGGAAAATTAATTTTAAACAATCAATAATCTATCTATCTGTCTACGATGTCTGTTCTATTACACTAGAACAGATTTTGACTGCAATTCAAAATTGAAAATCAAGGCCGCAAACAGGTCTGGAAACAAACCCCTTACAACCAGCTCGGTTATGGTTGTTTTAAGCCCTAATCCAACTAAAACCCTAACCAAACACTTTTCTCAAACTAAAGGGCTTATATACAAAAGTACAAACCCGCGAATTTGACATTTTCCAAAGTGTTTTAAATAATAAAGCGTTTTTTGACATCATTAGAGCTTTCGATGGCATTTATAGAGAACCGATTAAGTCAAACAGCTTTAATCATCACGATAAATTCATCAAATTTTAGCCAAATTCCCCAAAAATATGTGGAAACCGAAAATATTCATATCTGGAACGTATAAGGACGTTTCCACTGAAAACATAAAAGTTTTTCTCTCTAAAACTACTTTTTCGACCGATCGTTCCTATGGCAGCTGTATGCAATAATAGTCCGATCCAGCTGATTTTGACAAATGTGTAGCGTATTTTTACTAACAGACTTGGGCCAAAATTTTGGTTAGAATTATCTTTAAAACTAACGGCGAAGATAGCATAGAAAGAAACTGACAGGCGAACAGACGGACGGACGGACGGTGAGACGGAGATGCGGACATGGCTATATCAACTCAGTTCGTCATGCTGATTAAGAATATATGGGCCAATCCGAAAATTTTTAAACCAAGGGCAGATATTTAAAGTTGTTAATGGAATAATAGGATACATATTCAAGCTTCAAAACATGTAAGCAATATTGTTCTACGGTGGCTATTTTGTTCTTGGCAGATGCACACCTACACCTACCTCTTGCTTGTTTTAATTCTTGAAAAAAAGGTTTTCTTTATTGGAGAAAAAAATGGTAAATACAGTCATTTCAGTATTTTGAGCTTAGCTTAAATTAAAATTTGATGATTGTTTTTTCTCATGTGCCCCTAAAAGTAAACTCAGTTTTGATTGGCTCCATATTTAAATAATCTTTTTAAATACATAAAAAGCAAATATATATAAACTTCCATGTTTCACAATTTTGGGCAAATATTAACGGTCGCCGAATACTGTTATCTAGCATAAAGATAAAGTGAGCTATAGTAAAAATGTAAGTGGCTATTGTTATTTGTTACTGAACTGAGTCGCGCAAAGGCAGGCACGGTTAAGGCTTTTGAAAAGCTGATTGCTCTCATGGCGCAAGCCTTGGCCAGCATTCGACTCTTATCGGCGTGAAAAGCGAAATGTGTCCCGCCCTGCGGGCCAGACGTGGCCATATCTGGTCTAATGCAGAGGATTTAACTGTGGGAAATAAGAAATTACTTTTCAAGTCCACCAATAAGACCCAATGATAACTGCATAACCATGATTGTAATAATACAGAACCGCGATAAAATACCATGGATGACCAATGATGAAGAATATAAAAACCACTATAGCAGGATAGACGAACCATTAAATACCAAACAATAACCAAAGAGGACCACGCCAAGTTAAAATGAAAGAAAGTGACATCATCTTGCACTAAAGCAGTAATGCATAGCCCACTTGGGCATCGACCCGTTATTCTGTCTAAAAATCAATGCGCAATAAAATACTTGGTGGACTCAGCGCATTATAAATTGCCTCCTTTTGAGGCGAGGATCTGTACAAGCTGACTTCGAAACAAGTGTAATTAGCTCGCTTTGAAGAGAGTTAAAACAACTGGAGTCCAAGCGTGTCGACGTCAGCGCGCATAAGCAGACAGCGTATTAAGTGCAATTGGGCGGCTATGACTTGCTTATTAGGGTTGGTTTTTGCTGTTTTTACAAAATAGATTATTTTGGCTCAATAGGTAACATTATCGGAGAGCGTTCATCCTGGCCCAGAAATCTTGAAACATCAAAGTTTAGATATATTTGCTTTTTACGTATTTAAGAAGATTATTTGAATCTGGTGCCAATCAAAACGGAGTCTACTTTTAGGGCACTTATGTTAAAGCAAACATAAATATGTTGACATACTAAAAAAAAATACTAGATTGTCGATATGTACTCAGAAAAACGCGTATAACTTCGACAAACGGTATCCAAGTTCATTGGGACAACAAACCGTTCAACGGAGAATTAAATGGGCTTATATAATAAAATTTAAGAAAAAATGCAAAGAGTAAAATAGTTAAACCAGTGACTAGACCAAATTGTAAGAAAAAAGTTAAAAATGTCAATTTCTAAACCGCATTTCCTCAGCCATCGCGTTAAATTAATAAAACCATTGATTAAATTTTTAAATTCCACTCGTCGCTATCTGAATTGATAAAGTTATAAACAATCGGATGATTTATTTGCGTGTTATATCTCTTGATTTGAAGTAAAATAGCAAAAGCGGTTTTTGGGCCATAACTTCAGATTAGGAAAGTGTTAGAAAACCAAGTAAGAAGAAAGGTTTTACTCAACTGGTTTACAAATATTTATTGGGTTTCGGGAAAATAAGTGGCAAATTTGGGATGTGGGCAAAAAAAAAATATCGAGGGCAACTAGCAAAATCGGTTTTCCAAAATCGGAAAATGAAATCACAAATGAATTCGAATTTTTATCCTTACAAACCGATTGTAATCATGAAAAATAATTTATTTTTTCATGCTGAATTTTCCGGCAGTTTCCTCGTGGGCGGATTTTCCAAAAACCTGATACACACGTGTCGAATTATTTCGCGTACTACAAACAAAGCTTCTAAATCTTACAAAAGTTGCCATAAAAAATGTAGACGTTTAATGCACATTAGACTGAACATGTAGTCAAATGGGAATTTTTATTTTTGAAATGTCAAAATTCCCTAGGGCGTAAAAATTTTATTTATTGTTTTTGTTTTATATGGTGGGTTTTTTGGTTTGTTTTTATTATTAAATTTTAAGATATAGGTAAGTTGTTTTTTAGAATTTTTGTTTTTTGGGTTTAATTTGTATTTGTTGGTTTTTTTTTATTTTTTTTTTTTATAAAGGGACGTTTAGAAATGCACATAAGCCTCAAGGTCGACTTCTATTTTTTGTAACATCCGCAACGGAACTTTACAGATACAGATAACCTTTTATTAAATTGGGATTGAAAGTACTCCCAAAGAACTGCAAAAAAAATCATTAAAATATACCAATGTGGACGCCAGCTGTGTCAATTTTAACAAGCAAATGTGCGTACAAATGTAACGTCCGCAACGCAGGATTAGCCATATATACCTCATGTGGCGGAGATGAACAAACATCTGGACAATTTTAAAATACCCTCTGCAATGGTATAATAATAACACTAGTGTACAAAATAATAAAAATTTTGCGATCCCGAACATTTGGTAGCAATTTCTTATGTAAATCCCTCCGGTGGATCCAAAAATCCATTCCACAATTTTTTTAGTGGTCTTTTGTATTTTACAAGAACTGTAGATTATATCATTTTTATAACAGCTTGAACCACTGTGCCATGCCATCGGCAGCCGGGTTGAAACAGCTGTCTGTCCGGGTGTCTCAGCTGTTACTTCTAACACACCCACCCACCCCCGCACATCATATTTTAGCTCATTTAGTTTTTAGTTATACTACGACGAAATAGTGGAAACCCCCATTAAAAAAAATTTAATTTTAATAAAAGTAATTTGCTAAAATTATTATCCAGTCGGTTTCCTGTGTGGTGGTGCTGCCAGTGAGTGGCTATTTTTAGAGGTAAACCCAGTGGATATACACACACATACATTCAAGCAGGGCATATCTGATGGGGCTACACTTTCAATTTCCTTCAGCTGCTGATTTGCATGACAATCACTCGGACGCTGCCAAGAACGTAATTAAAAGCAAAAGCAACCAAGCAACCGCCCAACCACGTGCACTCGCACCTACCCACCCAGCCTTAGCGGCTGATAACACCTTGGCCAAATAAACAAACAAATCCCAGTAGCCAGTTGTGATTAGTTAATCGTCGAGAGATGCAGTGCACGGGTTAATGTTAATGGATTTTTTGTTTACTTGCAAAAACTTCTTCTGAAAAACCTCGCACTCAGTTCATTTGCAGCCATGTCCGCGAACGGACATGTCGACTTCGGGAAGTCCACCGAGAGTGAGCCAGCGAGTGTGATACCCGCCTCCCCCGTACTACAGAATCCACCGAATATGCGACGCAATGTGAGCGATGGCAAGCTGATGGCACAAGATGTGAAGGAAGCGCGTGTTAAAGTCATTTATACGGGAGGCACCATAGGCATGGTGAGGAATGAGCGTAATGGTGAGTCATGAAATGACGAAATAACAACATGATACAAACGTAATCATCCGGAGCAAAAGTAAATATCTGATGTTTCTATTCTCGCACCGAGTGTTGAAATTGCTGCACTTAAGAAGCAAATATCGTAAAATTCTTCTTAGCTGAGCTGTGTGTTTTCATAACTCTTAAAAAGTGTATTATAATTTGGCCCAGAAACGAAAATTTTTTTTAAAAATTTAAAAAACAAACTCTAAAGATTTTGGGCCCGCTGCACAGTGGGGGAAAAGGCCAATCTAGCGACGAAATTAAAGAATAAATTAAAATTTAATTTCAAAAAGAATTGATTTCAAAAAAATTTTTAATTAAAAAAGTTAAAAATTTTTTTTTATTTTTAAAACAAAAAATTTTTACAAAACTTCAAAAGATTGCGCAAGTTTTTTAATATAGCTTTCATATAACAGAAACTATTCGTAATCCGAACTGTCACAATTCTCCAAATCGTCGTTGCACAAATCAGTTTCCAGCCGTTTATTGATAAGTAAGCTTACAACATCCAGATTAAGCCAAATATTTTTTGCAGAGGAAATTGAAGCACTCTGAGAAAGATGTTATAAAAAGATCGGAAGAAACTAAGAGTGTTAAAAACATCTTCCATTGTATTTTTCTAGTGGACTTTCTTGTGTGGTGCTCGCGGGATATTTCAATAATCCTCGATTCTGGCTTCAAGTGCTTCCTCCGACATCATTCCTATTGGAAGAAAAAAATAGCTAATGATATCTGCACCATGAATAAAACTTATTACAAGCCTATTAGTAAAACTTCGAAATTTTTTGGCAATTTCGATACGATCTTTCTCACTACAGGTTTTTTTCTCTAATACTGTATCGAAAACATAGTTCTACAAAGCCAAAAACTTCTTTGTGGGGATGTCCTCGTTGTGCCATACTGAAAACAGCTTCCATTTTGATATAGACATTGCTTCTAAAATGTCCAACAAATGCAAGGGTAGCACATATTAGCAGGTGATCTTTGAAAATTGTAAACAGCAAGGGCTCACACTGACAAAAATGTTAATGGCGCCGTGAACATTTGTGAACATTTTTAGTTTTGCTCAACGAAAGACAGGTGTTGGCTACTAAGGGCAAGTTGGTAATACGCGATACTTTTACTACGTCTTTCAAGTAATACATATATGGACGGGTCACTTACATGATTTTGCTTAATACATACCTTATATGAATATATAACTAAGCTTTTATGTAAAACAACGAGAACTTTATATTTCACAGCTAAATTAACAAAAACTGCTAAAAAGGCGGGAATTAATTAAAAAGCACTTGCAAAACATATGTTCTCTTTGATAGCTCACAGCTATATATCGGAATGCTTTGCGATAAACTTTTATAAGCTAGTCAAAGTATCAGTAATCAATATATAAAATAAAATTAACGCTTTTTATACCCGTTACTCGTAGAGTAAAAAGGGTATACTAAAGTCGTGCAAATGTATGTAACAGGCAGAAGGAATCATTTCCGACCATATAAAGTATATATATTCTTGATCAGCATCAACAGCCGAGACGATATAGACTTGTCCGTCTGTCCGTCTGTCCGTCTGTCTGTATGAACACCTAGATCTCAGAGATGGTAAGAGATAGAGGTTTGACATGTATGGGACAAATGCTTCTTTTATCTGTACGCAGATCAAGTTTGTTTCAAATTTTGGCCACGCCCCTCCCGCCCCCGCAATTTGGAAAAAACGGTATATCTCCTACAGTTTTAAAGATAGACGATTCGTACCTTCTAAAGATAGTTAGTAATTATCAAAATGAATCGATTTGCCAAAGAAATGATAAAGATTCATGATCGGATGAACGGTTCTCAAGTTATGAGCAAAAAGTGAACCACCCCCGAATAAGTTCATGACTTTTTATGGCCCTAGACATTACTTCTAAAAAATGGAGCGTTAAATTTTTCCACAAGACCCACTCAACCGCTACCTATCCGAACGGTTCCGATTTATGTAAAAAAACTCGTGTTTACTATAGCTTTAACTGGCTAGTTTGGTGAAACTGACAAACGCACAGACCACGGATAAACTCATCTATATTCACTGATCAAGTATATATATGTATTCTGGGCAAAATTATAATACCTTTTATAGAATAATATTTATACGGTCATATAATATGATATTTAACTAATATTGAAAACGAAAAAGTTTTTTTCCACTAAAACCCATGCAAAGAAATGAAGATTGGATGAACGATAGTAGAGTTATAAGAGAAACAAACCATTCTGTTGGGTAGCACTGGCCACACAGTTTATTGGTGCTTTGCCACTTCCATCTTAAATTTATTAGATATATAAAAACTTTGAGGGTACAGAGTAAAATATAGTCGCAGGTCAGGTCAGAGCTTCAGTGTTATACTCACGTCTCTAAAAGCTCATTTACTTGAGGAAACCTGTAAAACGCAGGAAAGCTTTTCTTTAAGTCTATTTGTATTGAAAACAGGAAATCAAACCGAAACCAGAATCGATTAAAACTCAGAACCGAAACCGATATTTTAAATTTGTTTGTACCGGTATTCGAGTACTGGTATTTTTGGAACCGAATATAACCTAAACCAGGGGTGCCCAAGCCCGTTGTTGTTTGACGCCAAGGAATAGTTGGGGAGTAAACGGCCGACGTGTCTACATAAAGCAACAAAAAATTCATATGCCTGTTCTCTTCTCTTTCTTTCCGAGGTAAGGTTTTGTTGTTGGCGAGTGCAGACCTGCAACAACAACATCGTATGTGTCTCTCTTCCCTCCCTCCTATGTCTCTGGCAAACTCGATCGCAGCAACAAAGTTGCTTAGCGTGGCCGAACGCTTTTCGCACTCACTCAAACAAAAATCGGTTTTCTCTTTCTATTTCTTGTGATTGTTCTTGCTTAAAATATATTTTGTGCATTTGTAAGCTCTCAGAAGGGTAGGTAAGCGTATAACGTTTATTTTTGGTATGTATACGTCTTCGCTAAGAAATCGAATGGACCCAAACCAATGTCCGAAAAACTGGTACGGTGTACCGAAACGAAAATCCAGGTACCGATACGGAACCGAATACCAAAAAAATGTTTGAACCAAAACATTTGTCTACCCCTATTTGTATCCCCTAAACCATTTCACTCATCCTGCTGCTTCCCCTTATGTTTTTTTTAGTTCTTGCGCCCATACCCAATGCTCTGGTACGCAGCATACGTAAATATCCCAATATACACGATGAAGAATATGCCCAGATGCGATTTGGAACCTCCGCTTCGATGGCTCCGCTCGTACTACCCTATGTGCAAGGTGAAGCGAATCGGGTGCTCTATCAGGTGACCGAGTATACACCTCTGCTAGATAGCAGTAACATGACCATGAATGACTGGGCGCGTATAGCAAATGATATACATGTAAGACGAGGCAAATTTGTTCTCCCTTTTTCACGGTTTCTTCTACATGTACTCCTCTTTTTCAGCAATCGTATGAGTTCTTTGATGGCTTCGTGGTGCTACATGGCACCGATACCCTCTCCTATACCGCCTCAGCCTTGTCCTTTATGCTGGAGAATCTTGGCAAGACGGTGATCATCACTGGCTCACAAATACCCATCTTTGAGACACGCACCGATGGCAAGGATAACTTCACCTCGGCCCTGATCATAGCCGGAAATTATGTAATACCCGAGGTGTGCATTTTCTTTGGGCATAAACTGATGCGTGGCAATCGCACAGTGAAGATTAGCTCCAATTCGCTGGATGCCTTTGATTCGCCCAATGTTCCACCTTTGGCCATGATCGGCATCGATGTGAATGTGGACTATCGTTTGATCTTTCGACCATGCACGATTGACCGGTTTTGTGTACACTTGAATCTGGATGAGAATGTGGGATTGCTGCGTCTATTTCCCAGTATTTCGCTATCCACATTCCGTGCGTTTCTGGCGCCGCCCGTAAAAGGTGTGGTTCTACAATCGTTTGGCTCCGGCAATATACCCTCGAATCGTAGTGATCTGATGGATGAGCTTAAGGCGGCCTTCGATCGTGGTGTCATTGTGATCAACTGTACCCAGTGTCCCAATGGTTCGGTGGCGGAGATCTATGACACGGGCAAGGTTTTGTTCGAATTGGGTGTAATACCAGGCTATGATATGACCCCAGAGTCGGCCCTGTGCAAGCTGGCCTATGTCTTAGGCAAAGAGGACTGGTCTTTGGAGCTGAAGAAGCAGGTGAGTCTTAAGAATACTTGACCAAGCTTTAACGTTACGCTTGTGCTCTCTTGTGCAGATGATGCAAACGAATCTGCGCGGGGAACTCACCTCCACCATTGCTCCCAAAATGGAAGAATATGATTTGGTGGATGCAGTGGCCCGCTCCCTACATCTCTCCTCGCCCCAAGAGCTGGATCAGCTGGGCGCCACCCTCTTTCCGGCCATGATCAGTGCGGCCGTGGTTGATGGCGATCTGAATAAGATCAACAATCTAAAGGCCTATGGTGCGAATCTCTCTGGTTCCAATCATGATCAGCGCACTGCCTTGCATTTGGCCTGCCAGTTGGGCAATGTGGAGATTGTCAAGCATTTGTTACGTAACGGCGTCTCGGTGCACACACGCGATCGTTACGATCGCACTGCCCTAATGGAGGCCGTCTCCACGGACAGGCACGAGATCATTCAGCTGCTGATCAATTGTGGTGCGCATTTGACGGGATCTTCACGCGCGGTGGGCGAACAACTGTGTGCGGCAGCAGCCCGCGGCTCCTTAAAGCGCCTGCAGTCGTATCAGTATGCCGGTGCCGATCTATCGCAACCAGATCCGTCGGGTCGCACTATACTGCATGTGGCTGCCTTGCATGGATTTCCCGAACTAATTGAATATGTTTTACCCTACATGCAAAATTTTGAGGAAAAGGATAAGTTGGGTTTAACTGCGCTGGATTATGCCCTACGCGGTGGTCATGCGGCTAGTGCAAACATACTTAAAGAAGCCACCGCCACTCGTTGAGCCACTTAAATGCCAGCGGAATGTCAATCTCCCAACACTTGTGCAAAATATGTCTCGATCTAGTCTACTCAATTACTTAAAGTGTCTACAGAATACTTAAAAACCAATAACCGCAATACCTTAAGTGTATTTTATATAGCTTTATATATGTTACTAATTAAAGAATATGTGAATAATGGTAAAACAGCGATATTTTGGTTACTATCAAGGCTGCAATCTAGTTCGCAATTACTTGACGTAAATTAATGACTTCCCGACGGCGAACAAGACCCTTCCCCTTGAAATATTACCAATAGTTTTCCTATCCAAACGCTAGCTTGACCAAACTTTGGACGAAGTCTTAAAGCACAAATACGCTGCACATTTGCAGGAACCGATTGTATAGAACGACTATGGCGTATCGCTTTCATAGAATCGAACGGTCGAAAATCGAGTTATAGAGAGAAATATTTTTTTGTATTTAATGCAAACGTATCCAAGCCTCGTATTTATAAGTTTTCCATGCTATTTCACATATCCACCAAGTTTTATAAAAATTGGGCAACTATTACCCCGTTTATACACAAAATAAATATCATGATAAATGCCTCGCAAAGTATGCTATGAAAATTAATATTGAAAATTGAGAAAAATTATATCTTATTATTGACTTAGCGCTAATTATGTTTGAACTTGCTCCATTGCTCCAATAATCTAAGTGAACTTACAGTTTGGAATATTTTAACACTGCGATATCTGACAGTCTTTTATCTAGTTAAAATATATAAACGCTTAAGAAATAAAGTAAGCATACTTTAAAGAGCATTTATCATAATATTTTTGGTGTCTCAATACTAGTTTTGGTAAAAACAACTTTTTTGATTTTAATGCTATCGCTCCCAAACTTGACCATAATTTATATTATATGCTTCCACATAATTCTGCTAAGATTGATCCAACGGATTTTTCGAAAAAAAATTCACCCTGTGTCACCCACCTATGTAACCGTGCGAAACAAGAACTGAACAGGAAGTCCGAGAGTAACACTAGGCAACTGAACCTTGTATATTGAAGGGTTGGTGTTGATTCTAGATGATTTTCGAGTGCTAAACACGAATCTGTTTTCAGCAGAGATTAACCGCTAAAAAACACTTTCAAATTTTGTAACCAAAACCGTAACCCTATAACCTTTATTAACATAACCAGTTATCAGTACCGAAACAGAAACAAATGTATGGGTTAATTTCGGGTTTTAATCTACTAGAGAAAATTTCGATACTAAAACTTTGGATTTATTCTCGATTTAAAATCGTATACACAAAGAATAGAGAGAGAGAAAGAGACAAAACAGCTAACCAAAATCTTTACCTTCCTCAACTTTTCTTATGTTTGTTATCACATTGCCAATTTGTTCGGATGAAAACGTAAGTTGATACAACCGATTTACGTAATGGCAAAAAGACAGTTTTTAGATTATGTATAAATAAATGTTATATAATATAAAAAAAATTAGGTCACTGTCAAGTCATTGCCGATATCTGTCTTTAAGATCGACGTGTTCATACTGACAGACAGACGGACATGGCTAAATCGACTCGGCTGTTGATGCTGATCAAGAACGTATCTACTTTATGGGGTCGGAGGTGCTTCCTTCCGTCTGTAACATACATTTGTCCAACTTCATAATCCCCTTTTACCCATTTTTAATGGGTACAGGGTATACAAAACAGAGGAATAGAGTTGTTGAATTCCAAAATTGTTTTGAGAACTTTGGCAACTAAGGAGATGTCTTAGCATCACACAGCCACCCATCTTAAAGACGTTGTCGTACCAGTTCTGAATCGATTGGGAATTGGCTATACTCCCGTACCACTTACATATAATTGACGCAATATGCTTAAAATGGTGGAACTCTGGGGCCTAGAGGATGAAGGTGATCATCATAAAGATTTTGCATTCCTCTGTGAGTACTATATCGATTTGAAGTGCATAGGTAAAGGATTTAACATAACAAATTCATCATTTCTTTAATATTGCGTGTTTTCAGGGGATAGATGTATGTACTGTCCATAAACATATCCTTCAGTTAGCCGTCAACGTAGTTTTGAAAAAGCCTCAATTCGTCAGCGCTGCCTTTCTGTATCAGAAATTTGAATTTAGAACTTTTACTGAATAAATGAGATTCAAAATGGGGCCGCTTTTGTCTGCATGATTTGTCAGTAATATTTTACACTAATAACCGTAACATAACCTTAACCCGAAAAAGGATCAAAAATAGCCAAGCAAAAGTATTAGCCAGCTCTCAGATTCTGAAGAAAAGGGTTATAAATGCGATAACCACTGAGAATGGTTGACTGAAAGAAAAATCGGCAAGCGGAATCTAAACAGGCTTCGGCTGAAAGGAAAATAGAGGACGATAATGAAGTTGACCACACAAAGGGATAGCTGGCGCATATAGCCTTCACGCATGCCTTATAGCTACGTAGAGTTAGATCAAATTTATACGCGTTCCCTACTATTTTTATTTCCGAGCGAAGGTTTTGTTGTTTGGCTGTATTAAAAACAACTTCATCTGTCTCTCTCTCCCGTATGTCTCTTGCAAATTCATACGCGATAATGTATATGCGTCTCCATTGTAGTAGCAGTGGCCGAACGCTTTGCGTGAGACAATTTTCTTCATTTGTATTGGTGTCCGAGTATTCGGTGTAAATTGCCGGATGACTTCGGCTCCCAGCGGCTATGGCTGGCCGGCCCTGATTAATGAGGACAAAGTTTTGTGATTGTTAACAAGAGCTAAACAGGGCAAGGGAATTTGAGGAAAGTAAGTCAGGACAGAGATATGGTGAAATAAATATCTTCAATTATTTGTATAGCCACACGAGTTTCAACCCCTGTTAAGATTAATTCTTCTAAATAGATAAAGTGATCCACAGTCTTTCTGATAAACAACGATATACGTATAATAAACTAGCTGTCCCGGCGCGTATTTTGAACACAACAAGAAGAAGTGAAGCTTACACTACATTTGCCATCTATAAAATCTGCATAATAATCTAAACTCTATTAAAAATTTACCAAATTTCGTGATTCTGTGCACCTTTCAATCTTCACCATCTATCTATTCAGCAGTGTTTATCATAATCTAAACTCATTTTAAAATTTTTAGAACCTCGCGTTTTTTAGGACCGTGTGATTCCACACCTCTTATTATTCTTTACTTTATTTACTCTTTTTTTTTTCTTTTTTTTATTTTTTATTTTTTTTTTTGTCCGTTCTACTATTCTTATTCACTTTTCTTTTATTTACACGAATATTTACCCGACTTCCGATTGGACCGATTGGCCTGCACCTACTATTTACCCGTCAACAATTGCGAACTATGAAATCCAGATGAAAAATTAAAGTAATTATGTATATTAGACTGGTCCAGATTTAAAAAATTCTGGAAATTGCAAAATATCCCGACGGATTCTGAAAGTTTGATACAAAAACATAATTTCCATATTTTTTCGGAATTTTCGTTGTAGATAAACCCATGGCCAGAGGCCTCGGAAGTTTGTGGACATGGCTTAAACGGTAAAAAGCTGAAACTTTGAACACGTGCCTTTTTTATGGTCTACTATAACATACATTTTTTCGTCTGTATGGAAGCTAGTCGATAAATGCGCGGTAAGCGGAATATAAAAATTTATGTTATATTTAGTGGACCATAAAAAAGACACCTGTTAAAAGTTTCAGCTTTTTACCGTTTAAGCAATAGTTACTAGAATTAAGTCAAGTTTTCGAACTTCCGAGGCCTCTTGCCATGGGTTTATCTACAACGAAAATTCCGAAAAAAATATGGAAATGATGTTTTTGTATCAAACTGTTATTTCCAGAATTTTTAAATCTGGACCAGTCTAATGTATATAACTTTGAATGGGCCAAAGTTTGAGTTTGGCGATATTTCAGTGAAAAATATAATGCTTGTCTCTTCGTCAGAGCAACTTGCTCTTCTTCGGATCATTTGTGCCATGTGAATAAGAATATTAAATTAAATATTTTAGAGCACTGTCAAAGTTTCTTTTGGTTAACTTATCGTGGTTAATTTTTATTCGCTTAGAAGTGTTTGTATGTACAAATACTGAGAATTATGGGAAATACATTAGTTACAACTGACATTGATAATATTGTTATTGATCGTATTTCTGTGTAAAAACTGTCGAAATTTAGTCATTATACAAATTTCCCTGTTCTAATAGAGTCATATACAAACAACTACGAATTGAAGTAAAATTTTTGTTGTATTTTATAATTTATATTTTTAGAAATATTTTTAGAAATTGTTACAAGGTAAGCTTAAGCGTCTGCTCCCGTATCTTATTCTCAACTGACCATTCCACAGTCAATAATGGCGTCTGCATTTGCTGTGATCATGGCCGGACTGACTCATATCATATTTCGTATTGCTCTGTTTATAACACCATACTCTGAGATGACTACACCGGGAACTTTTATTCCCACGGTGATTGTATGCACGGCCATTATGGATCTAATATATGACAATCGCCTGATACCACGAAGCTTCGACTTCATGCCAGCGGTTATAAAATATGTCTACGAAACGGCAGTTGCTATTCTATTACTGGAGGTTGGAATGCTAATTATATGGGAAACAGCGCGTTACATGATTTATGTGCTCGTTAAGGGCATATTTGTGATCATGGGAATAATTTTGCAGAACGATTATGGCAGATATGTAGACTTTTGGGTTGTAGTCTTCACCGTCTTATTGTCTATCTTGATTTTCGCTTTGGCTGTACATGCGACTACCCATTTTTTCTCGATTCACGGTCGTACCGAGTCTACGGAGATGGAAGTTTCTCTTCGGTTAAATAATGCTATCCGCTACTTAAAACGGGAAGCCAATCGAATCCGCAGATAATGGATTGGAACACTAATCAGGAGACGAAATAAAGAGCTTTGACGACTTCAAAATGTAAACAAACTGTTGCTTTAGTTAGTTTTCGGCTATACTTTTCAGTTTTGGTTTTAAACAGTTACATAGAAATATCATCGAAATACAGAAATAAAATTCCAAATATCTATACGGAACAAAACATCGAAATAAATTAGAACCACAACAAAACCTTTTACCGGAACAAATTTCGGTACGTACCAAAACCGAAAACTACTCTCCTGCAGGCAAATAGTATAATTAGAGTAGACCTGTGATTTTCCAAAGTTGTGGTAGAAAGATGCTTTATTAAACTAAAAACGGAGGGAATCTGTGTTGTGCCTCACTCTCGCAGGAGACGGCGACCAACAAATTGCTCAAGACCAAGCGGAAGGATCAATTGTTTAAGCGACGCAATAATATTGATGCAGATCTGCGATGATGCGGAACGCCAGCTTATGGTCAGTCAGTGCTTTCTGCTGGAATCTTCTAGTGTGGTATAAGTTGACTCAATTCTGTTGTTCAGCTGCTTACATTTGGAAATTTAAATTTACTGCTTTCGTCTCTGAAAACTTTTCATTTCAACCCAAGTGGTTTGGGTTTAGGTTTGGAGCCTCTTGGGTTGGGCTTGGGTTTGGGTTTACATGCGCGCTTCTTACGCTTTATACGTCTTGGCTTCGGCTTGCATGTACTCTTCTTTGGCTTCAAACTTCTTGGCTTTGGCTTGCATGGGCGCTTCTTGAGTTTGGGCTTGCCAGATGCACGCTTCCGCTTCCGACATAAGGATTGGCCATCATATCCCCAAAAGACTTGGTAGTACTTTTAGTTATATTCTTCATTTTTGGTGGTGGCTTTGGTTTGTTTTCTTCGTCTTCATCGCCGTGATTGACATCCAGATTGTCCATGATGTCCTCCAAGGACTCGATAAGGATTGCGCTTTTTCCTTCGTCTTCATGGCAGTCATCCGTTAAATAAGTATGATCAGATTCCGTTAGATCCAAGAGGTCTTTTCCATTCCGAAGCGATTGATAACTCTCATCATCTTCTCCACCTGTCATGCCGCTGAAAAGGATCAGGCTGCTCTCAGATTCGAATGAAGACATATTACTGCCTGGACAAAACCCAAATTAGGACTAAAATTTTGCTTGCTTACACAAAAAACTAAACGATTGCTAAAAATTTACTAAAACTTAAAAAGACAAAGTACCATTTTTCCTACACAATCTAAACATGTGTTGTGGGTATGAGATCTTGGCACTAACTGAATAAAGTCTAACTAAATTTTACGAAGTTGACTGTTTTTAAATTTGAGTAAAAATTTGACGCCTATTTTAGATGAAAAATTTACCAAAAAATAATTCGAAATAACACAGTATTAAAGCGAAAATATACTCTCGAAATGACCTAGCATACGCTATAGAGCAGGTCAAGTTTATCAATCCTTATTATTGGTGTTTTTCTTAACAATTTCATGCAATGGCTGAGAAATGCGGCTTACAGATGTGGCAGTTATTCATTTGAATTTCTACTTTGGCCAAACTTGGCTTAACTATTTTTTTCTATGTGATTTTTCTTTTAAGTTTATTATAAGAGACCATTTAGTTCACCGTTGAACAAATATTGTCCCAATGAATTTAAATTTCGTTTGACGGAGTTATTCGCCTAATTCTGAGTACACATTGACAATCTAGTATTATTTATTTCCACATTCATGTGAAAAGTGTCCACCATCATGCTGTCCACACGAATTGAACACGTTTTGTTACACCTGATCTAGTACGTTATTAAATTCGACTGCAAAATGCTAACGTTTACACGAAAATCGACACCAAATTCGAAAAGGCCCGTTTGACTTTATAATAATATTTACACACAATCGTTATTAATAAATGCTCCGAATGTCCATTTTCGAAGTCCGATTGTCAAATTTCCGTTTATCTTTGACCAAATATCTCGGATTTCGGATCTTTAACCAATTCCGATTGATTGAATTCGGGTTTTGCTGTAAAGCTTCTATGGAATTCCCTAGGCGTTATAGCCTTGTTTGTGGTGTGTTCCTGTTTTAATGCTATGTTCAAAACATAACATGACCGACCCTCAGCCTGCTGAAACTTTCGAGTTTACGTAGCTATTTTCTATAGGTATTTTATATCACTTGGCCATTTTTAGCTATATTTATAAGTCGATTTAGCTACTAAACCAAATTTGTTCAATTTGTGAACTTACAAAAGCTGCTTAGACAGGAACAAATTTGAATTAGGGAAATTAAAGAAATCATGAATTTTATTGCATAAACTTAGTGACAGTAACTAAACTTTTGTTTCGGTCAAGTTGGCCATGATTTGTTATTTAATTGTTCATAGAAATTCATTCTTTCACTTTGTTGAACGACCCTCAAGTAGAAGGAACTAAAACTACAATTTTCGTAATGGATGAAATGGATTTAATGGATTCAATGGAGGAGATCTTCAAGAGGGTGGACTTGGTGTGTGCAGGCCAAACGCCTGAGCAAATCGAGAAGCAAAACAAAGCCAATATCAGTTCCATGGCATTCATGCAGCAGTTGGCCAAAACCAAGCCCGAAGGTTGGGTCACCACCATGAAGGATTGGGAGGATACCAGCACCGTCGAGCAGGAGTTGGTGGCACTAATAAGCTATGCCAAGAAGCAGCAAGAAGAAAAGCAAGCAAACAACGGCTCTATCTTGAGTTCACCTTGGCCGTCGCCCCATGAAATGTTTGGAGGACCAGAGCCGGATATGATGGAGGAACAGATGGAACTGTTTGGCCGCTGGACCAATGTTTAATTTAATACGTTTAACAAATTGCATTTCATAAACCTATTGTCAAACTAAATATTTTTGGAGTGAAGCAAAATAAGCGTTGCATACTTTTCCGGTTGTTTTTTAATTTGGTTTTCCATGTCTTTCGATTAGATAGGTGGCATTTAAAGACGCGTATATATGAGGTATAGACCAAGAATCGCGAAATTTGACAAATTTTCATTTGAGTATTTACGAAAGCGCAGGCAAAAAATAAATATTATGGCCCATCTAGTGTTTGGAATTTCAACTATTCACTTTAAAAACTTTAAAACGTCAAATGTCATTCGGAAAGCGACTAATATGTATTTAGTAAAAACTTTGACATTTACGAAATGGGTCGCTATTTGCTTGAAGAAAGTTGGGAAATATTAAAAACGAATTTCCAAAGGGGTGAGTCCTCGATTTTATCCACTTCTGTCCAATTGCAAATAAATGAGGAAAACAGTTCTGACCCAAATTTTTTTTGGCTGAAAGTGAAGATGAAGTCGATTTATATTATATATGTATGGAGGAAAAGATATAAGTGGATAAGAATTAGGACAATACAAAAACAAAACAGTTTAATGGCATTAATCAAGGTTTTCCTGAGCTTAAAACGTTTACAAAATAAAGATAATGTAGGGGAGAATGGGGGGTTCTGAGCCGCTGGGGTTGTGAGCCCCTGAATATTGGCCACAAAAAAAAATATATTTAAACTTTTTGTTTATGTCATGTGTCTCCCTTCTTATTACCTAACTTTTGGCAAGCAACCTATCAGTCTACACCTTCTTTAAGTTCGTGAACCAGAACTCGACTTTTTTTCAAAAAAAAGTTTTTTTTCATTTTTGACTTGTGAATATTATACAAAATTTTTTTCGTAATGACAAAAGTAAGTATGAGGGAAATATCTTTGGTCAATTGCCTTTTTGATAGAAATATGTTTTTTTTTTGTAACAATTTCTTTTTGGTTATGTGACGTCACCAAAAAAAAAAGTGAGATATGGGGGTTGTGAGCCACTTTGAAAAAAAGTCGGTTTTGACTTTCAAAGAGAATATTGCAATGACGCGCAATAAAACAGAGGAAAAACTCTCCAAAGAAGTAAAAAAAACATTGAAAAAGGCAAACAAAAGAACAGCCACAAGCAAAAAGTGCTCGTATATAAAAGAAAACAAGCCTGATGCCGTCAATCAATTTTCACTCTTCATTGATATTTCTTAATTCAGAATATGAGAAAAATTGTTCATTTTTTCATTTAATAAAGAATAATGGCTTAAAAACACGAATTTTGAACTTTTAGATGGGTGGCTCACAACCCCCCACAAATTTTCGAAATGTCAAAAAATCACTTTTTTTTCAATATGAAATAAAAAAAAACCCAAAATTTTATTTTTTTAAAACTAGTGATGAGGAAAGTTTTGTGCATCTTTTACCTAAAATACAAAATTTACAGAACGAAAAAATATTGATTTTTGGAGAAGTTATGTTCGAAAAACAAAACTATGATCACAACCCCCCCACTCTCCCCTACTTAAATGGTGGTCAGAAAATTCGACAAATAAGCGTAGAACGTTTTTTTCCGGTGTGAAGATTTTATGACTCCGGAAACATGGACAAATAATTGCCGTATCATGCTTCAAAGAAAAAATCATTAGTTTACCTTCTTTGTAACTAATTTTATTTATATTTTAAGTAACGTTAAGTTTGCTGAAAACATTGTTAATTAAATATCATTTTAATCATCTTATGAATACAACATGAAATTTTTGGACTTAAGTTTTAAAATCTATACCGGCACGTACCGGTATACCGAAAAAAAATCCAGGTACCGGAACCGGAACCGAATACCCAAACAGTATCAGAACCAAAACTGAACCTTTTACGTACCGGAACCGGAAGCGGAACCGAAATTCGTTTCGGTTTGATTCCCTGTTTTTAACATATCGCTCACTTACTTCAAACTGGCAAACCTCAAAATAACCATTTTGAGAAAAACACTTTTAAAGTTCTCAATGAATTTAACCCAGAAAAAATGGTTCTTATATTTATTAATAAAAATGTTATAAATTTAGAATGCTTATTGATAAAACATGAAAATATGATGTTTTAACTGAAAGCCGATGTATGTTTGCTCAACATCGACAGCAGGACAACTGAGATATGACGTTCTTGCATTAGCATGAAAATGAACCTGTAAAATTATAATGAGACATATTTTCATATCACATGGAAAGTAAAAGAGATATCAATACGAAAATTTTTACACAAAAAAGTACACAATACAGCGAGTATTTCTGCATCATTAATTTAAAAATCGTATTTTTTGAGTTATGCCAGTATTGAAGTAAGTGAGCGATATGTATTATTTGGTGTTTGTTAATTGTTCTTTTATAACACTATGCAACAATTTTTTGATCCCGGCTTCTAAATGGTTGACCCTTATGCAAAATTTCACGCTGAATTCAAATCTGCTCTCAGATATGTGGAAAGTAGAACGGGTTTTGAGATATAGCTAAATTTTCAATTTACTGTTTTGAAAAAAGGTAGGTCTACTAAAATGCCATTTTCTCTGGTTTTAGTCAACCGATATGTATAAATAAAAAAAAATGACGAAGTTATGGCACTTCAAAGTTGGATTTTTGAAAAATTTTTGATAGTTTTTCAATTTTTTGCTGCCTTTCATTAAGTTTTTTTTAATCTTTCCATAAAAATTGCTCAGGTCTCAGATATTGACAGGATTGGGTAATCTCTTACGAACATTTTCTTCAAGAATAGAAGTTGCACAACAGCTATTTTAAAGGTGGTTGAAGATGTTCGAAGTGAGTTGGACGATGGCAAAGTAACTCTACTCGCCCTGCTGGACTACAGCAAGGCTTTTGATGCTGTAAATCACGATATACTTTGCACAAAACTGGACCAATTGTATAACTTTTCGAACACAGCATTAAATCTTTTGAAATCTTATCTGTCTAATAGGTGTCAAGCAGTTGTTATTCCGTCTTCAAAGTCCTCGTTATTACATGTTAAACGTGGTGTGCCTCAAGGCTCTGTCCTCGGCCCTTTACTGTTTACCATATATGTTAATGATCTGCCAAATATTTTGTATAATAGTAATTGTCATATGTACGCAGACGATGTCCAGTTATATGTTAGCCGTCCACTAGATAAATTAGATGAATGTATTGATGTTTGTAATAGTGAGTTAATGAAGATCTCTGGCTGGGCAAAAAACAATGGTCTCTGTCTGAACCCGTCCAAATCCAAATGTTTGGTTATAAATAAAAAGCTCCTTAACACAAGCAACTTACGACCCCTTTTAATTGAGAATTCGCCATTAGAATAGGTGGAAGAAGCAAGAAATTTGGGTTTTCATTTCAATAGAAATCTCAACTGGAACACACATATAGTGAAAGCTGTGGGAAGAACATATCGACCCCTGTGCGCGGAAAAAAAATCGTATGTGCCAAAAACTAAATTTTACAGGAGGGGCTTTTTTACTTTTCGATGCGATGGCTGGCAACAACACTACCAATCTTTAGATGTGCAACATTTATCAATTTATTTAACTAAACTCATAACTATTTTTGTGAAAAAACTGATATTTTTTCTAATAACTTATTTGTGGCACATACGATGTTTTTTGCCCACCAATTTTTTAAGTGCATCATCAAGTTTGGCACTTACGATAATTTGTAAAATAGATCAAATTGTACAAAATATATAAAAGCAAAATAAAAGAATATTTTTTCATGAAAGATCAATGAAAAATAGAATATTCATCATTTTTATTTCAAGTATGTAATTATAAAACTAAAATAAAGACTATTTTCAAGAGACTTTTAAATTTGACGAATGTTGCAGATGAATACTTTCATCATGATATTTTGGGGTAATACTTTTTTTTAAACAAAGGTTTTGTAAGTCAAGATATTTTTTGGTCGAAATACATAAGGTATTCTGTTATAATGATTTTATCTTCTCGGGAAAAATTAAATTGGTAATAATCTAAAAAAAGATTCAATTTCGCCATGTACGGAATCAATTGGCATTATAGTATGGCCCGGAAGCAAATATATATAAAATTTTGATGGTGTAAACAAGTCTTAGTTATTAAAAAATATGCCAACATAGCTTTTTTAGCTTTATTTTGGTTTTGACCAGCGCATCTGTCGCAGTATAGACTGATAAGACTATGATAAGTAAATATTTATTAAGGACTAAGCATACCTATCCCCACGCTCACTCAAAAAAAAAACAAAAGCAATTTCTTGTACTGCTTTCGTAAACGCTAAAATTGTAGTAGGCATAATTTCGAGAATTAAAAAGTGTAATACTTTTCGAATGGAGTGTTCAAGACTTTCTGTAAATCGATACTAGCACATATGATCTTTGAGATCTTCTTACTTTCCTTTTGTTTTCTTAAAAAACTGCACTTGCTATCATCCTTGTCTTTGATGTGCATCTGAACTTCATCTGTATTCATGCTATATTTTTTGTCTTCTTCATCAAGAAACTTTATATTTTCGCTCTTAGTGCACTTATCTGTTTTGGTAAGTGAAAGCCAATATTACAATCGTTTTTTAAAATCCGTCTAAATACACAAATCGAAACAATAGAGCTGCTGAGGTTTTCATCTTTCATGAATTGAGTATAGCACTTATAATGGTTCTGAATGTTTATGAATTCCTGCGACAAATAAACTTTAGTGCTTTTGGCTCTGCAATAATGTGATGGCACTGCAGGAAATTTTTTTTTAAGTATGATTTTAAGAGTTCTATTTTCTGTTGATGCGTTTTATTTTGTGAGGAACCACCTTTGGTTTAACGTCCACACAGAACAAATGCAAAAATTTACTGCTCAATTTGAAAACAGGAGAACAAGGTAAGAAGGATGAAACAAATTTGAAAAATTCAATCTGAGAAAGCTGCTACTGACAGCTCTCCTCACTCGCCCCATTGCCATAAGCACTGCCAATTTAGCTATTTTTCCACAAGACTGTTGAATATCAGTATTGTGTGGCACATACGATCATTTCGCCCACAAGAAAAAACTCATCACTGGCATATACGATTAAATTGATGTTGTTGTATCTCCGTAACCGAAGCGATTATCGCTATATAATTTTACCAGTTTTTGATTTAGAACTAATTGGCATACAAATTTGTAAAAATGGCACACCGTTGAGCGAGAGGTAAGAAATTTAAATCTGTCCCCACAATATCTCCCTACCAATTAAGCAAATAGCAAAAGCATTTCTTTTAAAAATTAATTAATTTTTTAGTTGCCATACGACATTGCCTGATATGTTTATGGACTAAAACGCAGAGACCATGTATCCAAGTAACTCACAAAAATAATTGGCCTTTCTCTTAACTAATGTTATAGGAAATTATACTAAAAACAATAATAATGAAATTAAAGAAATTTAAATTTGAATGATCGTTATAGGAAATAAGTTTCGGATTATGTTTGTCAATGTTAATTCTGTATATTTTGTGACTATTTTTTATTTTGTTAGCTTTACTGAGAAAATCGCTCAATAAAATCTAAAAATAAAAAAAATAGAGGGAAGCTAACTTCGGTTGAAAACGGGTATATATCCCTTTGAAGCAAGAAAAAAGGTGGCCATTTTTTATGGCAATACGATATATTCATCAAAAAGTTTTTCTCACTAGAACTACATTTTGGACCGATCGTTCCTATGGCAGCTATATGCTATAGTCATCCGATTTAAATCAAACTTGACAAAATTGTGTGGTAGTATATAATATAGATCTGTACAACGTGGGAGCGATAGCATTGAAAAAAAAAAGTTTTTCTTACTAAGACTTTTTCAGACCTATCTTTTTGTATGGCAGCTATACTATATAGTTGCCCGACTTGCATAAAACTTGCTGAAATTATGTGAAAGCATAAAGAACTCATAAATACGAGGGTTGGGAGCGATAGCATTGAAAACAAAAAAGTTTTTCTCACTGAGACTTTTTTTCAGACCTATCTTTTTGTATGGCAGCTATACTATATAGTTGCCCGATTTGCATAAAACTTGCTGAAATTATGTGAAAGCATAAAAACTTATAAATACGGGGGGTGGGAGCGATAGCATTGAAAACAAAAAAGTTTTTCACTAAGGCTTTTTTCAGACCTATCTTTGTATGGCAGCTATACTATATAGTTGCCCGATTTGCATAAACTTGCTGAAATTATGTGAAAGCATAGAAAACTTATAAATACGGGGGTTGGGAGCGATAGCATTGAAAACAAAAAGTTTTTTTTCTTACTAAAACTACTTTTTCAACCGATCGTTCCTATGGCAGCTATATGCTATAGTCATCCGATCCGGCCGGTTCCGACAAATGTGCAGCGTATTTATACCAAAAGACTTCGTGCAAAGTTTGGTTGAGATAGCTTTAAAACTGACGGAGGAGATAGCATAGAAACAGACGGACAGACGACAGACGGACGGACAGACGGACAGACGGACATGGCTATATCAACTCAGCTCGTCATGCTGATCAAGAATATATATACTTTATGTGGTCGGAGATGTTTCCTTCTGTGCGTTACAAACATCCGACAATTTTAATATACCCTCTCCAAGGGTATAAAAAATAAACAATATACATTAATTTTGGCCCGCCCCCGAAAATTTGCCGCCCGCCCCGGTTTGAACCGAATAACGAAAATTTTTTTATAACAAGTATAATTTAAAGGTTATATAATATATATGGTTAATTTTTTTTATTATAAATATTTGAGTTAAATATATATTTATATTTAAATAATGGATATATAAATAAAAATAGATGATAATATGCAACGCGGCATATGAGTTATTTAAAAACAAAACTTTAGACGCCATTCGGTGCCTTTTAAAACTCGACCTTTTTAACTTTTGTTTTTATTTACGCCAATTATACTTGAAAAAGTATCAGCATGCTCTTAAAAATTTCATATACATGGAACCGCTCTCTATTTCACACTCTAACAATTCACAACATTAATTCAATTGAATTATCTGGGGAAATAAGCCCCAATTCAAGTTTGACGGAAACTTACGTGCGCACTATACCGTATATTACGGTATCACTGCAAAAAATCTGAAAATTAAACAGTTCTAAAAAACAATCTCACTTCTTCATTAATGCCTGTTGCAAACAAACAAGATTGCTACGCAAGGTAGACATATTGGAATGGTGGGAAAAAAAATCAACTATATTTGCAGATCTTTTTGAGTTATCAAAAGTTGTGTTAGCAGAACTGCCCACATAAGTAAGTGTTGAGTGTTTAGGAGTACAATTTATAATGACGCCTCGCAGGACTCGCTTGGACAGTCAAACTCTAAATGCTATTATGATATTTATATGTAATTACAATATCGATTAAGATGTCATTTCTGAGAATAACCATTGATTACATGAAGGTACATAGCGAAAAATAGTATTCTCGTTGACCAATACCAATGTATATTTATCTAATTAGTTTAACTTAACTCGATACTTTGCGAATGAAGTGGTTTCTTATATTTTAGTTAAAACTTACAATGTTAAACTTTAAAACGGGCGAAAATAACGGTGAAAATTCTGTATAAGAAATTTCAACTTAGAACATTAACTGAATAAATGAGATTCCAAATGAGGCAAGATTTGTCAAAGTAATATTTTATACTAATAACCGTAACCGTAATCGAAACTCAAACAGAATAAGGTTAAAAACGTAAACCCTAACGTAACCTTAAACTCTACACCGTAATATAACCGTAACTGAAAAAAAGATCGGCCAAAACAATAACCGTAACCCAAACCGTTATTCGTTGTCCAAACTCAGCGATTATTAATAAGTTTTAAATACTTTCACACAGATTTGCAAATTTTGGTCAAAATCGAATGACTATATCTTATAGCTGCCATAAGAAACATCAGTCGCAAAATGGGTTTTATTTAGAAAAATGGTTTAATTTTAATGCCAGCGTTTTTAAACTCTAATATTTGAAACCATATCCAATTCTAGCAATCTTGGACCTCTTCTCTTCGTGTTATTTATTAATGACCTGAATAATGTAATGAAGTATTCTCGTGCATTGATGTACGCAGATGACTTAAAAATATTTCTAAGCCATAACTCGCCCAACGATTCTGCTTTGCTTCAGGTTAATTTGAATTCTATATATATGTGGTGCTCTTACAATTTGTTGCATTTGAACAGGGACAAATGTAAATCTATGACGTTTTATCGTAGAACCCCTCTTCTGATTAACTATTTATTGAATTCTTATCAACTTGAACGAGTTGAATCTTTCCATAATCTGGGTATTACCCTCGACCATAAACTTTCTTTTGCCACTCACATTGAACTTTCTGTGAATAAAGCCATGGGCTTGCTAGGTTTTTATTAAACTTTGGTCTAAGGAGTTCAATGATCCCTACACGGCCAAGTTGGTTTGTGTATTTGGAACCCTCAGTCACTTACCTGAGTAAACGCATCGAAGCTTTTAGACTTACCTTCACTTTATAAAGGGTAATATAGACGCGGAGTACTTACTGGGGCGCGTGAACTTCAATGTCCCTTCAAGGCAAATACGGAACTTTATTCCCTTGAGGCTTCCTGTTGCTTCTTCGTAATATGCCTCTAAATGTCCATTCATTCTATGTAGGGGTTACAATAAAATCTTTCCTCTTCTTTTATTCTTCACACTCTTGCACTTGCATAGCCCCTAGTATTTTTTTAAATTCCTTCCGATCATTAATGCTGCTAGCAGGGGCGTAGCTGGTCATACCGACACCGGATCGAAAGGCGTTTCTTTCTTTTATTTGCTCTTAATGTCTTTCTTTTTTACCCCATTATTTTGCATCTCTTTCTATTCTATTATATTGTAGCTGTGTCTTTTAGACAAAGCTGCAATTAAAATAATAAATACATAAAATAAAAAAACTATACATTGAAAAGCTATGGCAAAGGTTTGCATATAGAACTACAACACTTTTGTGTTGTCAGGTACAGAAAAGTTTAAAGATTCAAGGGATTTCATATTTAAAATTAGAGAGGTTTATTGTGGCATCAACGCTAACATTTTAGTCACTATTCTATCTCTAATTGCTACGAAACACGGTTTTGATTGGCAGTTCGGTTTGGAAATACACATCCAAATCCTTGGATGAAATGCAGCTACAAAAGTCACGTCGAGAAGTGGCGAAAATCTACTAAAAAGATGGAGCAAAATACTAGATAGATTAAATAACAGATTTTTGTATATGAATTGAAACATTTCACAAATTTAATTAAGTATTTTAAATTGTTGCACCATAATTGCTCCCTTAACTCTTAATTATAACAAAGCAAGTATTGCTTTTTGTTTTCGACATTATTATAACGAAAATTTCCTTTGCTTTTTATGTTCTGTACATTTTTTGGTTGATCCACCTTAATATATACTTTAATCAGGCTTTTGTTCTACTTGTGGTCATATTTGTATATACAAATTGAGTATCATTGCACAGCTACTATTGTCTTTAATCTCACTAGATCCCTGCGCTACGCATAGTTGGCCGAGCGACATTCGTTCCATAATCGCTCCATTTCCTTGGGATCACTAAAGCCATGTGAAGCTATGACCGTACTATAGCTATCCGGTCCATAATATAGTGGCCTATGAAAGTGAAAAGCCTCGCAGTGATGTACTGGAATGTTAGCCTTTAAGGCCACAATTCCCAAATAAATATCGTCGAAGCGAAATAGCGGCACTTTCCGGCAAGTATCGTACATCCGTAGCAGTGCGTCGCGCGACAAAATGAAGGCTCCGGCTGTCACATATGGCGGCCATTTATCAAATGGATACTCCTCCAGCGACACATACCATTTGCTGAACTTATGACGCAGCGGTGCACTTTGAAACACATAGCCGGCAAAGAGTAGCGGCTGATGATGCGTCTCATGTTCCTTGCCGAGAAACTTTAATACATTCTTCACGGACACAAAGTAGTCATCGTCCACAAACATATAGAAATCACTGCGATTGTAGTGCTCCCGGGCCCAACGAATGCCCATCATGGTTTTGATTGTATTGTTGAAGTAGGTGTCCTCGAAATTGCCTTGCACCAGGTCACCATGTAGCCGGGCTTCCTTGGCCAAAGCCTCGGTGCTGTCGGTGGACACGCCCAATAGAAAGACCCGACGTATGTGCACATCGGAGAAGCGTGACTCATAGCCCCAGGTGCGTCTAATCGTCTCACGCTGTTCCACATGATTGATGGCACTCTTCACCAGTATGGTCAGCCGGGGCGGGTCTCCAGAGGAGGGGGCGTCATTCGTAAATGCGGGCATTTGCAGAAATTTGTAGGCCGGCAGTCCCGATGTGACGTTCTGCTCCGGATGAAGCGGGTAGTAAAAATGTCTCTCAAAGTCCAGCTCATTGAGATGAGTGAGTAGGCCACAGAAGTCCAATAAATAGATAATAGGTATGGCCAGGGCACATTTAAGCAATAATTTGTAATGTTTATTTAGCATAGCGAACAGACAAAAACAACAACAAAAGGAGCAGTGTGACCAGATTTGTATAAAACAAATATTACTAAAAAAAACCCCGTAGTTTTGTGCGCTTGTGTCAGAAATTAGAAGTCACCCCAACGCACAGTGGGCAAGCGAGGACCATGTTTGTGTAATTATTTATTTTGGTGTTTTTATGTATCAAACGATAAGCAGTGTTGCCAATTTTTAATCTAGTTCCACTGACACATATGAATGTTCTTGTACTGTGTCAAAGGAATCAGGCTATTAGATATTATCCCCCCAAATCTGGCTATTTTTAGAATCGATAGCCGGAACCTGCAATTCTAGCTAATTTTAATCATTTTTAGCCAGTATCTTTAAAACGCACTGGAATTGCAGCTCTTTTTAAAATGAATTTGCCATTTTTTTAACAATTTTAAACGTTCAACAATATTTAGCAATATCTATAGTATACACCTCAACAAAGCAACTGTCAATACAAAAAATGGCATATAAAAATAACTCACAAAACAAATGCCTTTGGTGTCAAAAGTTTAGTTTGTTAATTTTATATGGAATTATTTTTTTTTGGCAGTTCCTTTGTGGAGGTGCATTCTTAGCTTTTTTATCAGCATGAATAAAAGTCTATTTGAAATTTTGACCATGTACATATAATAACTTTCTAAGTAGATCTCAAAATATTCAGAGCAGAGATTAAAACCGAAACGAATAACGGTTTGGATTACGGTTACTGTTTTGGCCGATCGCTTTTTTCCGGTTACGGTTATATTACTGTTATGAGATATGGGTTACGGTTAGGGTTACGGTTATTAGCCTTATTCTGTTTCGGGTTTCGGTTACGGTTACGGTTCTGGTTATTAGTATAAAATATTACCTTGACTAATCTTGCCCCATTTGGAATATCATTTATTCAATAAATGTACTTAGTTCTTAAGTTCTTATTTTCTTAGTTTTAACTAAAATATAAGAACTACCGTTTTTACCATTATTTTCGCCTGTTTTAAAGTCAAACATTATAAGTTTTAACTAAAATATAAGAAACTACTCCATTCGCAGAAGTATCGAATTAAGTTTAACTAATTAGATAAATATACATTGGTCAACGTAGATATTATTTTTCGATGTACCATCATGTAACCAATGGTTATTCTTAGAAATGACATCTTAATCGATATTGTAATTACATCTAAATATCATAATAGCATTTAGAGTTTGACTGTCCAAGCGAGTCCTGCGAGGCGTCATAATATATTTAACTCCTGAACACTCAACACTTACTTGTGTGGGCGGTTCTGCTAACACAACTTTTGTTAACTCTAAAAGATCCGCAAATATTGTTGATATTTTCCCCACCATTCCAATATGTCTACCTTGCGTAGCAATCTTGTTTGTTTTAGAAACATATTAATGATGAAGTGAGATTGTTCATTGGAACTGTTTAATTTTTAGATCTTTTTCTTTTGCACGTGATACCCGTAATCAATGATCATATACGTGTATAGTGCACTGCAAATTTCCGTCAATCTTGAATTGGGGCTTATTTCCCAGATAATTCAATCGAATTAATGTTGTCCATTATTCGAGTGTGCAGGTGCGAGTATGTGTGTAATCTTTCTAACAATCGAACATGTTCAATTTCGTTGTAAGTAAGCACGTAAGCACGCACCATGGGCAATTAAAGAGATGAAGCCGTCAGCCTCAGCTCAGGGCCCATATATATATGTATGCCTAGGTTCACCTTATTAATTCCACCATGAGC
This sequence comes from Lordiphosa stackelbergi, assembly GCA_018904235.1. Lineage (NCBI taxonomy): Eukaryota > Metazoa > Arthropoda > Insecta > Diptera > Drosophilidae > Lordiphosa > Lordiphosa stackelbergi. The sequence goes on from JAEIFU010000495.1 coordinate 36,597, forward strand.
ACGCATAAGTTAGACAGAGTGCTACGCAAAAGCCAAAACTGGCAATGTCCTTCGCCCTCGTGATAGGGAATTGAAAATCGCCCGTCTTGAAATTAAAGACAAAGTTTATGTAATTTTTAAAGTAAAAAAAACGAGAAGGCCAAGCTAATTTCGTCTTTGCCGAAGTTTTTATACCCTTGCAAATGTTTTAATACATTAGAGCTTAAGAACGCCAGCATTAAAACAAACCATTTTTCTAAATAAAACCCACTTTTCGACCGATAGTTCCTATGACTGCTATAAGAAATAGTCATCCGATACGGTCGGTTCCGACATATTAACAGTGTGCAGTAAAAAGAAGACTCTGTGCAAAGTTTCAGCTCGATAGCTTTAAAACTGAGAGACTAGTTTGCGTAGAAACAGACAGACGGACGGACGGACAGACGGACAGACAGACGGACAGACGGACGGACAAAGCTAAATCGACTCAGCTCGTCACCCTGATCAAGAATATTATAGTTAAATTATAATACCCTTTGCAAGGGTAAACCAAGTAAGAGTGTTGCGGTCGAGTGCCCCGACAGCAAAATACCCTGTTCCAAGTAATGTGGTTCCTATAGCTTTGAACTCCTTTCATTTTAAAATTTATTTGAATAAATGGGGAGGCGCACTTGCATATCTTCGGTGTGTTTCAGATCTTATAGTGGTATACAGAATAGACAGATATTGGGCCTTACTGAATATATATTAAGTCACTAGGTTCAAGCTTAAAAATTGTAGCTCTGATATTTTTTCGCGGTTAGAAGAAGGAGGAGGAGAATTTGCCAAATCTGGAGCAAACTTGATCTGGGTACATTATACACCTACATACATGCCAAAAATTGTGGGTCTACCCTTATAGTCTCTGAGATCCACGCGTTTATACAGAGAGAATGACAGTTTTTCGCTGTTAAAAGATGGAGGAGGAGGAATTTTCCAAATCTGAAACAAACTTGATGTGGGTCCAGTATACACTTACATACATGCCAAACATTTTGGCTCTATAGTCTCTGAGAATCGACAGTTCCAAGACGGACATGGCTAAAATCGACTCGGCTGTTGATGCTGGTCAACATATGGACAACTTCATGATCCCCCCTTTTTCCCATTCTTAATGAGAAATATAAAGGGGATCATGAAGTTGTGCAAATTATGTAACAGCCCCAGAACATCAAGTATATATATTCTTGATCAGCATCAAAGCCGAGTCCATCTGTCCCTCTGTCCCTCCGTCCGTCTGTCCCGTCTTTCCGTCTGTCTGTCTGTATGAACGCGTCGATCTCGAGACTGTAACAGATAGAGCCACAATTTTTGGCATGTATGTAGTATACTGTACTAACATCGTAATTTATTTGTTTTAGATTTGGAAAGTCCCCCTCCTCTTCTGTCTTTCTCTTGAACTCTAACGAGGTGGAGCCACTGAATTTTTTCAGAGCTACAATTTTTAAGCTTTAACCCAGTGACAGTTACTATATACTCCCGGGAAATGTCTATACCAACTATAAGATCCGAGCAAAACCGCGAATATATCCAAGTGCGCCTCCCCATTTATTTAAATAAACTATAGTAATAAAAGTTCAGTATAGAACAAATATCTGGAACAGGGTCTATTTGTACCACAATGACCGCAACATCTTACCATTCCATTTTTAATGAGAACAGGGTATATAAAGCAACAAAACTTCCCATTACACAAAAACATTTTATTTTTACTAAATTTCAAGGAGCTGGCTGTGGCTATATATTTCCTCTAGTTTAATGTGCGTAATTCTAATCTTCCAATGTATTTTTGGTTTGTCGTTATAGAAAGCAAAGGTAAGTCTCCCTTAAAAATTAAGAACACTACTTATACCTCCAGCCCCACAGAAAATGCATCCGAAAGTTGTTGCCGTGCCTGGTCTCTCACATTGTCGGAGCGGCTCTGGAAATTATCAAACAATTTCCGTTCCGACAAAAATTTCCAGCGTCTGAGTAGCGCTTCGGCTTATATAACTGTTTAGCACCAATGTATATAAGATACCTTCCAGGCACTTCCTAGTTATGCCTTTAGCAACAGTACGGCGCATAATAAATAAGCAGCCAACTTTAGTGATTAAACTCAAATGTATTTAAAATGTTCATTACTCTACTAGTACAGTAGAGGTAAGACCAATATTAACACATATATTTGTTTAGGTTACGGTACTGATAACCGGTTTTGTAAATAATCTCTGATTGAGAGATGTTTTTATTTTTGAATTCAATCTGTCGGAGGGACATGCGGCTAAAACATTTGGCCAACAGGCGAAAAATATAAAGATAAACGGAAACTTGAAGCCTTTATTGTGTGACACAGTCACTTTCTGCGCTCTTTGGGAACCCTGTTTTACGATTTCCTTTTGTTTTTTGTTCTCGCAAATACCCCGTTGAAATTGAATTCATATGGATCGTTTTCAAATTTTGGAAATTTTCTTTTTTTTTTATTGATACTCGAAGTTATTTGAATGTTTATTAGGTGTAAAGCTTAAAGTCAGAAAAGTTTGGGATTTGGGAATAGAAACAGGTGTATCAAAACCACGGTTCGTCCAGCTATAAAAACCATGTAGTGAAACGAACCGGAGCTTCGGCTTAAGCCCCGAAGAGGTTTATTATTATTTGTTGTTGGGGAAATAGCACACCGCGACCAATCCTGGTCTAGTGTGCCTCCCTACTGAGTTTACAACTACCCTAGCAGCGTTATTTCCTGTAAAATGGTCAGGATTTTCGTGGGTTCTTTGTTACGGATATTGTGAGGGTGTCCTCTTGGAGGCAAAGAGTCCTGCTTGGAAAGTTTGTTCCCGGTGAGAGGTGGCCTTCGTCCTTTAGAGCAAGTGGGCCGTGTTCACCTTGGGGAGAGGGGATGGTCCCTCTTCGATCCAATTTTCTTCTAAGAGAACGGTCACACGAACGGTTACTAAAGCAAATTGAAATCAGCTTTGAAGCTGATTTCGCGAAATCAAATAGTATAAGCTTACTTTCCTTGCATGAAGCTTGGCTCCTTGAGAAAAGCTTGGCTTGGCCCTTCTCGGGGCTGTATAGCCAATTTTACATTTTTACTTTCCTTGCATTTTCTGGGCACACTGCTCATTTTGTATGGAGCAGCTGAAACCTCTTCCAACCAAATTACAACCGAATTCCAATTCTTAGGTGCCACAGAAATTTCTTTTGGTTGGTTTCAAACCTCTTATGTTTTGTTAGGAGATTTTGCAAAGCTCTTTTCTCACTAGCGCCTTTTGTCGAAGTGGCGCCCTCTACATAACAGCTAGCGGATTAAGGGATAGAAACTAATACCTCATGTTTGGCGCCAACAAATATATTGGAGGGGAATACGACTTAAAATTGAATTATTATTCAAAAATGCGTGATAACACATATAACACAATCAAAAAATTTCAGTTAATCATTAAATTAAACCACATCTAAAATAAGGGACATTTTTTGGCGAGAGATTCAGCCCTGTTTTAAGAGATGGAACATCAATTGGAACATTTGGTGCTCAACTAGATTTTCTAATTAGAAAATGAAATCTCTAGAAGTTCTGTGGCATTTACGAAATTTTTTTTTTGGATTTACAAACCAACCGTCGGCAAAATCTCTAGAGATTTCTGTGGCACCCCTGATTATAAAAATCCTAATGAAATGTTCATTTATGAACTTTTTTATTATACAATAATGACGATTGTCACAAAAAAGTGAAAACAAAAAATTCAAATCATATAATATTAATTCGGTTTGAAGCGAGGAGACTCTTCACTTTTTTATCTATCTTTTTATATTAATAAGTCTATTTGAGATTTTAAAGTAACCATAATATTTATTGATTTAAAATTAATTATTTTTTGCTCGAAAATAACTCTGGAGATCCGACTAAAACTATTTCAAGAAAAGCTGTTCGCAATTCTAGCCGTTTTGTGAAGTTCGCGTCCCGCGGGAAAATTAAAATATTCTTAGAAAGTAAACTAAGCCCAATTGTGAGTTTATAAAATTAATTATCCATTTTACCTTCCCAAAGTCAGGTTGAATAAGTCTTAACTTTTAAATTCAAGACAGAAATCTTTATAAATGACTTTTTTGAAAAACCGTTGCCAGCGATCCTTCCAACGATCTCTGATTACAACTTATCGATAGCTCTCACTCGCTACAAGCTTTTTGTCCCCTTTTGTGGTCTGGTCACACTGTAGCTACCGCTGGGGCGGCTGCAAACATTTTCTTGGTTCAAATTGCGAATGCTGTCCGTTCAGTATTACATTGTGTGACGTTCAGTCTGCTTGTGATTGAGCCTACGCGTCTCCCAACGACGACAACGACCCCCTTCCAAACCACAGCTTAAAGTTAAAGCAAGTGTTTCCAAATTTGTTCAAAAGTGCATTCAACTGCATACACAAATAAAATAACTGTAAAAAGCAACTGTTAAACCAAACGCTCCCGCATTTTTTTTTGCCAAGTGTTGAAAAGCATTAAACGTAAATAACCAAACAAAGGTAAGTTTGATCGAGTTGGCAAACAGAAAACCGGCAATTTGTTTTACTCTTTTTTTTTTTTTGTTAAGCCAACTGGTTTTTGACTGAGGCCAAAGAGAAAGAGCTTTTTATTCGTTTTGTAGTAAAGTGTGGAGGAGTGAGCGAGGGGAATTTGTTATAAATTTTGTTTGCGGGCGTCCGTAAGGCGCAGCTGTTAAAGACGAAGCCGAACATTGCCGGCCGGCATTTTGGTTCGTTTTTTTTTTTGCGTCTGCCTTTTGTCCGGCCGTTTGTGCTTAGGGCGGGGCGCGTATGACGCGTTCTTCAATATCCTCCCCACAAAGTATCTGTTGTGTGTGTGTGTGCAAGTGCAAGTGCATACGTGTGGGTTGGGCGTGGCAGTCAGATGTACAATTGAATTTCGCAAACTTAAATATTTAAAATTCCAGGCACACAAATATATGTATGTATGTACATACAGAAGGGGTGTAAAAACGTACGTGTCCGCCTCCTCTTGTTGTCTGGCCTTTGCCACGCATCAGCACAACTTTAAAATGTGCCACAAAAAATTGAAAAAAGAATTATTAAAAATTCTTCTTTTTTGCGCTAACGGCGCCACTCTTCCGCCGCTCAGCCGCCCCTTCTCCCCCCCGCCATCATCATCAATCAGTCGCCACTAAAGTCATAAACCCCAACAAAACACATAACAGAATTAACAACAACAAACCAGCCAAAAAAGGCCATAAAAAAGTCCAGAAAAAAAGCGTTGAGCTGTGGAAAGCCAAAAGAAAGAAGCACTTTGGAGCAAGGGAGGAGCGGCGGCGGCGGCGGCGTTGGTGGAGTATTCACATGCAAACATACATACATATGTATGCATGTGTATGTGTTTACGGAGGAGTGTGGGCTGTGGTTGGTGTTGCTTATTGGATGATTCATCGGGTTGCTTTTAAGCGGGGCGACCATATTTCGAAGTTGGAAGTTGATTCACGGTAAACCAGCGACGGTAGCCGCCACCTCCCTCCGCTTTGTCACAAACTCATTTTGTATGTATGCGACGGAGTTGCATTTGGCTTGAAACTTCCCCCCCTCCCCTTACAGACAGTTTGTGAGCTGACTAATAATCAACCAAGTGCCAAGCGGCAAGCTTTTTGCGATCAAATTTAAAACTTGAATCGATCAAATTGTCTGGGAAAACTTGTTATTTTACACTTGGAAACATTTATACCAGCGGGAGGGGAAGGAAAGGCTTAACAACAATTGTAATGTCCGCCAAACATCAGCTCTCGGCAAACATTTGTTTGCTATTCAACACTGATGGTATCGATATCGATAACGTGGAGCGATACATCGGTCAGCTACTAACGGTTTATGATACAAGAACAGGGTGTAACAAGGCAGCACACAAAGTATTTATAACAAAGTCAGCCTAGCGGAATTTAATTAATAAAAACTGCAAATTAAAACGATTTTATTTGTAAAACTTGCAATAAAAACGAGAAGGCCAAGCTAACTTCGTCTTTGCCGAAGTTTTTATACCCTTGCAAATGTTTTAATACATCAGAGTTTAAGAACGCTAGCATTAAAACAAACAATTTTTCTAAATAAAACCCACTTTTCGACCGATAGTTCCTTACGAGAAATATAGACATTCGATTTTGACAAAAACTTCCAAATCTGTATAAAAGCGTATAATATTAATAATCGCTGAAGTGAGACACGTTAACATTAAAAACAAAAAAAATTTTCTCATTAAAACCCACTTTTCGACCGGAAGTTCCTATGGCAGCTATAAGATATAGTCATCCGATTTTGACAAAAACTTTCAAATCTATGTGAAAGCGTATAATATTAATAATCGCTGAAGTGGGAGACGATAACATTAAAAACACAAAAGTTTTTCTCACAAAGACCCACTTTTCGACCGATAGTTCCTATGGCAGCTATAAGATATAGTCATCCGATCCGATCGGTTCCGACATATTAGCAGTGTGCAGTAAAAAGAAGACTCTGTGCAAAGTTTCAGCTCGATAGCTTTAAAACTAAGAGACTAGTTTGCGTAGAAACAGACAGACGGACGGACAAAGCTCAATCGACTCAGCTCGTCACCCTGATCAAGAATATATATAGTTTATAGGGTCGGAAATGAATATTTCTATGCATTGCAAACTTCTGGGCAAAATTATAATACCCTTTGCAAGGGTATAAAAATAAATAAATGCGCATCGTGCTATTATACCAGGCCTCTGATGATATCATCATCATCAATCAATATAATAAATAGGCAAACAACTTTCTTTGGCTCGCTATTGCAAACATGTTTGAAATGATTAGATAAAAGGAGTCTAGGATGAAAGGAAATACAGCGATACACACGTTCATGTATACACTGCAGCACCTCACATACAGTATGTCAAGAAAGTGTTTTGACAAGGGAAAAAAAATTCACATTTTACACTTTTATTGCAAAAAAAAGGGGCTTTCTATAAATGTTAAAATTTTGTTCTTATTTTATTCTGATTCTGATACGTCCCTAGAACTAGTATGCAAATAAAGTAGCCAAATCCATCTAGATTTAGTATTTAAAAAAATAAAAAACAAATAAAAACGCAATTTTAAAGTGTCAAGAAAGTGTTTTGACAAAAGTCAAAACACTTATATCTTCAGTACAGGAGCTCAAATTTAATTAAAAATTAATGATTCAAGATAATTTTGACATGCTGAACCCGAATCTGGCTATATAAACTCCATATCTTCCATGGATTAGCTGCAAACTTAAATTATAAGACAGAAAATGGCTCATTTTAACCTTTTGTAGTACATTCGAATCTCGTAGAAATCAGCCAATTTTTAAATTTTCGTACCAATATGTATACAATATAATAAATACTTAAATCATTTCATAGGTTATAAGTTCATGATCAATCCGAAAAAAATGGCTGACTTGTATGCAATTTTGTGAATGTGTGTGAAAATTCAGAAGAATCGGTGGGGCTTTTAATAAAATCGCCTTATAATCCATAGTGCATATGACACTAAATATATTTGTTGAAATTTGAGGGCGTGTCCCGCCTTTTCTCATATTTTTCAACAGCATTGCCTTACAACTACACTATTGTTTAATCGAAAAGCACCCGATAATGTGTCCGATGAAACAGATTTTAATTATTTCTTTTGTGCTATGGGTTTGATGCTATATTACAAAGAAAAAATCATTTTCAAAATAATCGGACTTCTACAAGATTCGAATGTACCAAAAAGGTGTAAAATGAGCCATTTTCAGCATTTTAATTTATGTTTGCAGCTTATCCATGGAAGATATGGAGTTTATATAGCCAGATTCGGATTCAGCATGACAAAATTATCTAGAATCATTAATTTTTAATTCCATTTGAGCTTTCTTGACACTTAAAAATTGCGTTTTTATTTGTTTTTTTTTTTTTAAATACTAAAACTAGATTTATTTGGCTACTTTTTTTGCATAATAGTTCTAGGGACGATTCAGAATCTGAATAAAATAAGAACAAAATTTTAACATTTATAGCAAGCCCCTTTTTTGCAATAAAAGTGTAAAATGTGAATTTTTTCCTGTGTCAAAACACTTTCTTGACATACTGTAGTTCAGTTTGGCGACACATTTAAAACTCAAGTGTTTTCTCTCACCTTTGTTTGATAGTAGTTTCCAAAAATTTTTAATATTGTTCAGATCAGGGCATCAAGCAATCCATTTCAAAGAAGCGTAGCTGAAGGGCGTTTGTCTTTTTGGAAAACTTATTTATCGGTTCGGTAAAGGATCAGGAAACTATTCCAATAAGTTTTTGGCCTGCTAAACGGTGAAATGACAAAACGCCCACGGACAAAAGTCCCATATAAAAATTAATCGTAGGTTGCATCGAAATTAAATTTATAAATGTTATGTGAGCATAACATTATATTCGGGCAAAAGGCCCACATCTCGTCAGACTTTTTGCCAAATAGGGACTTCAACTGGTATAGACCATCCGAGATGATCTACTCTTCGTAAAGAGGCATTGGACGTACTCTTTGCGCAGATATTCCCAGCCGTTGCTGTTGTAGAAGGCGCTGTGGCCGAGGAGGATATCAAAGTAGAGACTAAAATAGAGTCACCGCATCTCAACCTGTTCAGGCGATTAGAGTCAATTAATATTCAAATAAAGTTTCACTTCTCATTCATTTCCAAATGACATCAATTGCGAATTTTATTTGTATTTACGGAAAGAAACCCGCCATTGACTGCATTTTTGCTCATAGGCCTCCCAGATAATTTGCTTTGTTTCCTTGTCAGTCAGATGTTCTTTCTCACTAACAGCTGTTCTCGAGCCGCAATCAAATCAATGTTAAAGCCTTAAACGAAAATTTAACCAAATCCAATTTGCTTAAATAAATACCACTAATAAACAGCAGAGTGCAGACGCACTGCCAACCTACTATTAGTGCCTTTTCAGCCCTGCCGGTGTGACCGTGGCTCAAGTGCCCAAAATGGGACAGAATTTCTATGTCCATTTTAAAGAAGCAAAATTGTAAACACTCTGTGGAAAGCAGAAATTTGTTAAAAAAAATATTGAATTATATTTCAAAGTAGTGATCGAAATCTTTCATATGGGCCTCTTTTCCGTGGGCGTTTTGTCATGTCACCCTGCTGAACCTGTACCCGAAAAGCACCTGATCTTCTTGGTTCGATGTATAACAGTTTCTGCTTGAAAATATTTGTAAAATACTGGCACAGTGCATCATTCCATTAAGTCCATATTTTATTCTGTGATTACGAAAATGTCTGAAATGATTACCTGCCACTTACCACAAAATTCCACGAAAATGTATTGTCATATCAAATGATTGTCAAATTGAATGTGCATCATTCGCTGAAGATATAAATTATGAAAATAGTAGAAAACCCAATAGATAAGCGATCAAATAAGTTGTGACCCAAGGGGCGAACCAAAACCTAGCTATCAGAAGCCGCGCCGCAAGGCAAACGTATTGCATTATATTTCAAACTTTCAAGAGTTTGTAGCCTTAATTAAAACCCTAACCAGAAGAGCTACTTCGTACTTACCGAAATACTCACTACCTCTGGGAAATAAGTATATGTGCTTATATGGTTTCATTTCTCTACATTAGTTTTGGGTAAGCAAAAGCCAGTTGTAATCTATTTCAAGAAAGCTTCTGCAAAATTCTTCTTGAGTCACCATTCTCAGTAACGTTATAAAACATTTGTTTGCAGTTATTTAATTTTCTTAGGAAATTAGTATATGTGCAAACAGAAATTAGTGTGCATTTGATGGTTAGCGTGACACAAAGTAGATGTTTTTGCAGTAATTCAGTTTATGAAAATAAATACGTATATTGAGCAGTTGTTGAAGGAAGCCCTTTAAAAAGTTAGAATTTTGCTAAGAATGCCTCGTGGTAATTCAAGGATTAAAAGAAAGTGGAGCTACCATATCAGAAATAAATAGCCGAAGTCAGAAAATCGAAATAAAACGCGTCGCTGTAAACAAGGAAGTTTTGTGTAACGACATTGGAAGTCATATGGAGCTCAATGCTAGTAAAAAATGGGTTAAATGTAGTTCCCAAACTAACTAAAGCAAACAGACATACATGTTAAACCGAAGAATTCCACAATGTTATGTTTTCGGAAGGCAAAATCTTCAATCTAGTTGGTCCTGATGTCTGTTATTAGTATTGTCGTGACTTAAGAAACTTCGGATCTCTATATTCAGTGAATTGATATGATGGTGATTGCAGGCGAACTCTATGCAGATATATGCATATTTTAGCAGGACAACCTCCAATCCAATTTGATTCTGTAAAAATATAATTAAAGTTGACCATTAGCCCTTCCCAAAAGCAGACCTCTGTGTCTTACCCCTCAATACTCAAATTCTACGAAAAATATACAGACGTTTTCGATTTCGATCAAATCATGCGGTTCTTGTTTTTTATCTCGCTTTTAAAAACCAACTGTGTTATTCGCTTTTTCAAAGTCTTAATTACCTTCATTCGATCCTCTGGATGGCAAATAGATTCTACCGAATTCTTTAGTCGTTTCTTAGAAATCACAACTCTTGCCAATCCGATTAATCGGATCCGGAAACGGGAACAGGCCTAATAATTTCTATAGTGCCCAGAGGGGAATTCTTGCTTTGGTCACAGAATGGGAATTAATAAGCAATGTAACTCCTCAAAATCTTGTAGATTCTAAGCCAAGTCGTCCTTAAAAAAGTTTAGGAGAAAAAGGGAAAGGCATTTATTATAAAAATTGTCCAAAAGTTTCAACTAAATACAAAATTAAAATAGACACAAAATAGGTTTTCACAGATACCTATTTCCTAAGAACATTTCGTAATGCATTTATTTTTTTATAAGCTAACATTAATAAATGTTTTATTTGTTTATTTATAATGTTTTTGAATTAAAATGAAAATTGATCTAATTGGCTTTGTTAAAACTACATTTAATATTCTTTAAGGTAGAAGAAAAACTGAGTATTTAATAGAATCAAAATTAGACCCCCAGTACAGACGAAGGAAGTAACGTACAGAAACTTAATGACTCTGTACTAATCTACACCGAAAAAAAGATCCAGTTAGATCCTTTTGGAATGGATAGTTTTATCATATCCTTTTTTGATATGATAATATTCATTTTTTGTATATTCCTTGCACGATTTTAAACTCCAATGGATGAAATTTAAGATTTTTTAACATTAAATGGATATTATTAATATTATTTTTACAATACTAAAACTAACCAGCCCAAATGGATACTAAAATCCTCCAATGGATCATCAACAAATATTATTTTCTTTCTGTGTAAGACCAAGGCAAAACTTGTAATGTACATACCCCGGTTTTAAGAAGGTTAACCCGAGTGATGATTTCAAAAAATCGAAAATACTTTTTCATAAATCTTAACTATAACTTATGTAGAATATGTGTTTAAAAGGATGTCGTTAGAAAGTTATAGCGCTAAGAATATATGTGTTTACATTAAAACACGCATATTTAGAGGAACACTTTTGTCAGAAAATATAATTTCGAATATAACGGTTAGTTAAGTTTTGCCTTGGCATTGAAGATTGTAATACGGGCCGAGTCCTTTTGAAATCTATATTTGCGTTAGTTGTTCATTTTCAGTTCATTAGTTAGTTCATTTGGACCTTTTCGGCCGAACACCTCCATTCAGGGTCCAAAATAGTGGAGATAGCAGCAATTTTGGCCGCTGCGATCTTCAATAAAGGATTCGAAGCAGTCGGTAAGATGGTGGCTGCCAAAATGTCGTTCTTCAGGCCAGGATGGATGCCAGAAGCGACGATGCAGCGTTGAACAATTTCTACGAAGTTGAGAAAGGTGTGCTGTATGGTCCAGGCATCGCAGATTAGAATTAAGTCACGATTTCATGGCGTGATTTGTACTTGAACTTTCAAATTTGTTTTTCTCAAAACCACTTTTTTTCAACTGGTCAACATGATATCTCAAAAACTACTTGACCGATCGCCTTGAAACTTTTAGTGTATGTTCAGCATATGTCACGTCGTTTTTTTTTTCTTATTTTCAAATTATCCTACTTTAGCTCATAGCTACAATCCTACAGATTAAAACGTTATTTTCGTTTTTGATTTCACATCACTCAGTCGGCCGGAATCGTGTTGACCAATGCAGTACCTTTTTTCAACATGACTTACTTTCCCGCGCTCTAACATGGAAAGTTCTCATAATTTTGACTTCAAAAATTTCTAAATTTACTTCAATATTTACTAAACATATGGTAAAAATACAAAAGTTCTAAGTTTTAACCGCTCTTCGAAAAAAAAATTCCCAAAAAAACAGTTAAAAACCCCCTTAACTTAAGAACCACTTTTACTGTATGGGCCTATTCTATTCAAGCCGTGCTTGGTTTCTGGATGTTTCCTTGTCATACCAAAAACAGGTTTCAGTTGTCTTATAATTGTGAAATGGACTCTATAGATATGGCTAGATCCAGTCTTCTAAACCACAAGTCCATATCGAAAACTTTAAGCCAGCACAAGGGCAAGAAAATATAGGATTTAAAATTTTTCAGCAGAGTAGTACTCCATAAAGCATTCAAAATCCCAAAATGGATACCAAAATCTAACAAAAGGGGCTCTACAACAACAAGCAATCAATGTATTGCATTTGGAGGAGACTAACTAACTTTTGAAAACTCATGAAACCCCAAAAATTGTGTCAATTTCTATTACACATTTTTTTTATCAAGAAACTGACAACTGTTTGGTTTCAAATAATCTCTGTTATATTCCAATAAAAAACAACGAAGCAAAATACTGCTGGAGTATAAGAAAGGCGTCGACGACAAAGACTATGACAAAGCCACTTTCTTGATTAAGCGGAAACCCGGCATCGATAGCGATTGCCTTTGAGTTTTATGATTTCGTTAGAGCGATATAAATAATTCATTTGTATTTTGCTATGACAAAACTCTGTTTACCGTTTGTTTACACACATTATTTTTATTGCGCTTAACAAAATTAGTCACATTGATCAAAGATGGGACTGATGACTCAGGGAACAGGACAAGAGAGCTCTTGGGCTGTCGCAAAGCAAGTTGGGCAAGAGTTCAGCGAACCTCTCGTCATCCACTCAGAGCAAGATTAAATTCCAAAAACGACTACCGGGGCTGGGCCCCTAGGGTCCACATGCGCATACACAGACAAATACACAGCCTTATCAAACCTAGCGGGGAATGGTTCTTTGTGAAACTGCATTTTATCACGTTTATTTTTAGTTGCAAAAAAAAAGAAGAAGAAGAAACCAAGAACTGCCGTCGAAGTGCGTGTTTTATTTCATGTTTCCCTCTGCTATCGATTTCTGTTGTTTTTGGCTTTGGCTGGCTTAATCATCAAGTGATCAAAAGCATTTAAATATGTGTAATTCAGTTCTCGCTTATTTTGTATTTATTGCACAGCTGCAAGCGTTACAAGGGCAGCGACCGCACCAAAAACAACAGCAAACGTATCTCTCCATATTTATACAAAAATATGTACAAATATGGTCATATATGCTGCTGCGCCTCAAGTCACGATGATTTCCATGAGTGACTAACGTCTGTCTGGAAGCCGAAGTCAGTTAGTTTAAATGTCGTTCGATTGCAATTTAATTTAATGAAATGCATAAGGATTTAAGCATTATATTTTGTAAGCTTCTTGGGGCTTAAGTTCTTGGACAACAAAGTAGATAGATATGGACAGGTGAAGCCAAACTTTATGTTCTGATATTCAGAACATTTTGTGTACTTGTTGCAGCTTTTTTAAACATCGATCATTAGTGGAATGTTTGAACTTATCCTTCTTTAGCATCAAGGCTGGTGTTAACCGATTCTTTTTAACTATCAACTTTTTGGAATTATACTGAAACCGGTCCAGCTTCCAACTAGTTATAAAAAATTAAATTATATTACATTTTGCAATAACATTACCAGCTTTGTTATAAAATATTGAATTTAAATTCCGAAATTTTACTCAACTATGTAGGGGCAAGAGAACTGTGCTTTAGTACACAAAGATTCTTACTCACGTTTAATCAATCAACAAAACTCAGCGTTGAATATATTTAGCTCAGAGTTTTTTGAATGTCGAACAGTTTATGATTCATATTTATTCATCGAACAAAACTCAGCGTTAAATATATTCAGCTCATACCGGCAAAAGCATCATCGAGCGGTTGAGCTAGAGCGTTTTGATCCAACATTTATGTGCTCGATCGAAAAAAACTTAGGTGTAAAGTTCTCTTTCGGGTGTTGATTAAGAGCCGTTCGCTGGACCAAATGCGTAGTTATGCAAAGGCAAATCCAAAAACTACATAGTAACCAAATGAGCACTTATACAGAAAAGTGCTTAAAGAATGATTGAAACCACTTTACCGTGATTGACGATTCATTAAATACCGAAAAATTAAGTACCAAGGAGGATCAAAATTAGTAAAACTGCACGCAAACTGATGTGATGCATGTTTACAGGCAACTATCAATTTTAATAAGCCAGAAAAAAATTATTGTTTTAAGCAAACCAGTCCAAAACTCCGTAGAATCGGGTTGTTTCGGGTTTTTGGTGTCGCTACCGGGAACCGGACCTTATCTTTTTAGTAGAGTTTAGTGAAAATGCCGTTATAAATTCATTTCTAAATTCGATGTATCACAAGTTTAAGATGGAAAATAAAGCAAACATAAATTTGTGAAAATTTAAAAATGAACGTCGCAAATTATAGGGTACAGAAGGTAAAGGCTATCTTCCAATTACTGACATCAGATTCTTTTGAAAGCCGTAGCATTATTTGTCGAACGATATAACAAAAATGAACTTGGCTCATTCGACTATTGATTGATAAAAGCATCAAATAAAAAAAAAGCACAAAATTTTACCGATTCTTTACAATTCACCTAAATTAGAAGGACTATTTTTTTCCCAACCTAAGATATGAACCAAGGTTTGAACTAAATCCTGAACCAGTCCGCGAACCGAACCTCAAACTTAATGATAAGTTCGAACCTCCTGACCGAAACTTTTTAAGAATTTTAAGGGTTTGCAACCTTAGCTTTTAGGTATATTTAGTTTTTCGGGATTACTTTTTGGTTCATTGCCTCAAAAACAAAAAAAAATTAAACAGAGCTGACTAGAAAGAACGGCGCTGACTGAAGTTATAATCAAGCTTCGTACACACATCAGCTAAGTCGATTCCGATGGGTATCAGCTCCATACACAAAAACAAGTAAGAGTGTTGCGGTCGAGTGCCCCGACAGCATAATACCCTTCACAAAGTAATGTGGTTCCTATGGCTTTAAATTGTTTAGTTAATATTCAGTTAACTTCTTCGACTAAATATATTTTCCTGCGGCTTGACATGCTCCTCACAATTTTGAAGTTACCTTTTTTGATAGATCTGCTTTTTATTTTAATAAATGGGGCGGCACTCTTGCATATCATCGGTGTTTTTATGGTATACAGAATAGATAGATATTGGGCCTAAATTAGTATATAAAAAGTCACTTCGTTTCAACTTTAATAAGAGTGTAAGTTAAAGTCGGCTGTAACCGACTTCGTTTTACTCGTTACTCCTGAGAAGGAATGTTTGATAGGACGTTTACTGTGTTACTGAGTGGGAACATCCGAAAAGAATGCAACATTTTTTGAACTCGATAACTTACAAAATGTGGGAGTTATTCAATATATTTATATATTAAAATTTGAAACTCACTTGATCTGCGTGCAGACAATAGGTGTCTACATATCAAATTTGGTTGCTCTAACTCTTCCAGTCTCTGAGATCTAGATCTTCATACAGACATACGGACGGACGGACAAACGGGCAAGGCTATATCGTCTAGGGTGTTGATGCTGATCAAAAATATATATACTTGCTTTAACCAAATATGCCAGCATATTTTAAACAACACGTAACTAAATTCAAATGCAAGCAAAACACAGCTGACCAAAAACAGTGTGACCGTTTGAAATTTTGAGGTATTTCGCTGCAAATGCCGTTGTCGGAAAATTTAACTAATTTGAGTACTTAGCTTTTAAGGAAAAACACTACCACTAACCAATAAAAATGGTTAAGTTCACAAGTAAAATATTTTCGTCCTTACTTAATCCAATTTGAAGTGGGGCGAAGAATGCCAAAAGGTCCTTCTTGCCGGATATTCTGGAAGAAAGTTTTTGGGAGAATGGGGGAAGATTTTGGTTCGCCCTTTTATCTTCTGAACGTAGTATCAATTATCTGATTATAGTTTTTAATAAAAATTCATTAAATTGTCGAACCGGAAATTTATTTTCGGAACAGGTTCAGGATCGACAATTTCCTTATCAGTTAAAAAAAAATCGGAGTTCCTACGTGCAGCTCTGATTGTTTCATTTATGAACACATGTTGAAAGAGTTGAAGGTGTCACAAATCAAAAGCTCTTTAAGTTAGAGTTTTACGGGTTGATGCTCAGGGATGCAAACCGGTTCTGAACCGAACCTCTCGTGGTGTGTTTTCAAAAATTCTAAACCGAAAATTAAAATGGCTCGGTTCGGTATTCAGCTACGGCTGAATAGTGAGCAAAATCTCAGCACCAGAGGTCGCAAAAAACCGTCCACCGTTTGCCTGTGTCAGAAAACGACCGCTTTCGCGACCACATTCAATATAGGTACCGAAACAACCTTTAACTACGTTGTCGGCCTCTCTTTGGTTGTGAAAGGACAGAATCATATTTTTTTTTTTTCTTTCTCTCAGGTCTTTAACGGTCATTTTGGCAAAATTCTCGCATTCAAAAGGTCTTCTTTGTATGCATGCATGGGCTTGTACACTAACAGCATAGGCTCGGCTAACAATATGAATATATGCGAAAACTATATGCGCCCTCTCGTTCTCTCTTACACTGACTTGCTCTCTGCTTACCTTTTCAACTAACATTTTTAAAGATTGGTCTTCGAGAAGACCGCATGTTATGAGCGATTGAACTGTCTTGGGCCTGGTATGGGGTTGCTCTCAGACCGATCAGTGCTGTGTGTTCAACCACGGCCACCGAGCAGTGAGCGAGATTGCAGCTTTAGCACTATTTGGTCGATAGCAAGTAGCACGAAAATGCTATAAAGCAAAAGTTAATTCTACTTAAAATTTCAAATATTTACCCAAATGCTAGATTTTCTTTAGGAGCGTCATTGTTATTAAACCTGCCTACTTTTGCATGCGTTTTCTTAGATCCCGGGTATTAAACCTTGCTTTCAGAAGAAAAATAAATTACAGCTAAAATTCATTTAATGTTAATATACCACAAATTCCCCAAATGTCAGTGGAAGCATAACAGATAATTCTTTGAACTCAATAAGTGAGACAAGATGAAAATGTTTTGCCAACACACTCTTGTTGGGATAATCCACGTCGAAAGTTGTGTTCGATTTTTAAGCCAAATTGATTCTCTGAACTCACTGTAAACTATACAAATAGCTCTAATACATCAAAATGTGGTGAGACCGTGTATGCTACAGCATAGTATACACCTCTACAAAGGAACTGCCAAATCAAAAAATTCCACATAAAAATAACTCTGAAAACTTTTGACACCAAAGGACTTTTGTTTAGTGAGTTATTTTTATATGGAATTTTTGTTTTGGCAATTGCTTTGTTGAGGTGTATACTAAGCTTAAATAATGTCAAACTTTTTTTTGGTATTACCAGATTTTAACTATTGACATTAGTGTTACCAGTTCCCGACTTATAAATATAACTCAATGTATGAATCTAAACAAATAGAAATGTCTTCATAAAATGAGAGTCTTAAAGAACGCGATAAGTTATCAAAGCGAATCTTGATCTTATTTAAAATGAAATGTTTATTATTACAAAAATAGCTGAAACCCCAACTTTGTGTTAATGAATAATCTAACTAATTGTATCAAAACTATATTTCTTTAGAATGTGACTTTTCTAAAACAAGACACATAGCTATTTCATGAATTTTTGAAGAGCGAAGCTCTTTTACTGACGTTCGAAATCTTGACAAATGTGGTCTTTGCAACAGATTCTTTTGGGTACGCCTTGTATTTGCAAAGTCAGCCGTTTTTACCATTTGCCTTAGCAACAGGTGGTTTATGGGTGAGTGGAGTGGGAGAGTGCGAGGGTGGGCAAAGGAGTTAAAAGTGACTCAACAACCTGACTGCTGTCCTTTCTCACATCCTGAACTAAACGGTTTTTTTTAGGTATTTCGGTTCGGTTCAGCACTTTTGGCAGAACACTTCATTGTAACTGACTTGATCTTGCTGATGTTCCTGTGTTTAGTAAGGGGACTTTGTCGACTGTTTCTCATTTTGTTATATATCTTCCCATTGCAGATGGCTTCCCCAGCACCAGCACTCAAGGATTTGCCCAAGGTGGCCGAGAACCTCAAGAGTCAATTGGAGGGTTTCAATACCGAAAAGCTGAAGAATGCCAGCACTCAGGAGAAAATCATTTTGCCCACAGCGGAGGGTGAGTAGTTGACCACAAAACAAAGAACAAATGTTGGAAATTCTCTAAACCAAACGAATATTTCCCTTTTTTAGATGTGGCTGCTGAGAAGACCCAAATGTCAATCATTGAGGGCATCACCGCCTTCGATCAGAACAATTTGAAGCACACCGAGACCAACGAAAAGAATCCATTGCCCGATAAGGAAGGTACGTAAAACATCTGGCCCGAACGGCCGACCGACCGACCTTGTCTGGAAAACCGGTTATGTCTAACAAATGCCACTCGCTCCATTTATTGCAGCAATTGAACAGGAGAAGGAGAAGAATCAATTCATTGCCGGCATTGAGAACTTCGATGCGAAAAAGTTGAAGCACACCGAGACCAACGAGAAGAACGTGTTGCCCACCAAGGAGGTCATCGAAGCTGAGAAGCAGGCCTAAAAAAGAAGCCAAATCAAAAAACAAGCATCTCTCTCCCTCTCATTCTCTATATATGTATACAATATATGTACGTGTGTTTTTTTATAGTTTTTTTCTTTAATTTGTTCTCATTGCAACCAGCAGAATGAAAAAAAAATCAACACTCCGTTCGTGGCGTGACTTCTCGTGCTGCTGCTTGCTAAAAAACGTAGATTTCTCTTCCATTTTTCGTACTAACCATATACACAACAGACAGCAGGTGAGACAGTCGCCGTCGCCAGTCTCCGTCTTGCATTCCTACAAACAAATATTATTGTATTTACTTACTTAAATTTATACAAAGATCAACAAAAAGACACGAAGCAACGTATGGAAAACGTATAAAAAAAAACACTTGCAAATTGACTACGAAAAAAAGCAACAACAACAAACAGAGTATGTGTAATTTTTTACTGAACTTTTTTTTATATACTTTATATACGATATATATTTATACTGGGAAATAAAAACAAAAACATTAATGTAACATTTTATAACAAAACAGAAATAATGTTGGCAAAATTGTTTTCCTTTTTTTTTGAACAAATTGGGGGTTCCTAAATAAAGAATGTCAATGACCCTCTTTCGAAGTGAAGCACTTGCACTTGTTGCGCTGTCTGTCCCCAGAGTTACGCCAGTTGCCTATAAATAACTCTCGAAGCAATGAGAGCAAAGGCGCTCCCACCGCTGGATTCAACCAATCGAGTTTTGAGAGAGCTCGTTCGACAGAAGCTAAAGCTAAATAATGCTGGAGTATCCACTGTGTGGGATGCAATCCGCATAATTCTGCTAAGTTTAATCTTAATCGGATGACTATAGCATATAGCTGTCACAGAAATGATCGGTCAACTGATTTTTGGAGAGTTTTACAAACCAACCTACGCGACGAATCGTCAAAATCTCTAGCGATCTCTGTATTATAATTGTATGCAACTGTTTGAAACCAAAAATTGAGGAGAAAAACTGAAACTAATTACAGCAAAAGCTAATGTTTTTATTTAAAAGTCGTCAAAAGCTCTTTATTTTCTCTCCTGATTAGTCATCGGCATTTTCTGCTGTTTCGTTTGGTTGTTAGTTTCAAGTAGCCTATGGGACTATCTGTGAGCGGCTTGCGTCTGGATGAAGTCGAAATAACTTTGAAAGAAATCGCCGGACAGTGTGGACAAAAGCAAGGATTGACTTTATCCAAAGGCAGATCTAGGAATTGGCTAAGGGGAAGGGGGCTAAGGGCACTCAAGATTGTTAGGATCTCAATGTGCTTTTCAGAATAGATAGATCTGAGGCCTAGGATATTATATAAAAAGATTTTGCGGTGAACATCATAGTGTGTCACCGGATTTCACAAACTTACTCCCACACACAAAAAAGGTGAATTGCCACATTACGAATCCGTAAACTCAGACTGGGTCGGAAATGATTCGTTCTTCCTGTTAAATACAAACTTTATATACTCTGTGCACCTTTGCCACAGAGTATAAAAAGGTTTCGGCAAGAGCGAAACCGAGATTCGTTTTGGTTTTATTCCCAAGTTTGGAGGAAAAAATTAGAAAAAGAAAAAGCGCCTCAGAATTATTTTTACGGTGAAAAAGAATTTATAAGTGAGTATCCATAAACTGCTCAAACAATAAACATTGAAAAACTTTGCAGGATGTCTAGGGCATATTTAAAAATTGTACCTTCAAGTGTAACAATAATTTCAAATAGAAAATAATGCATACAAATATTACCTTCAGGTATAACATAATTTCAAATCAAAAAAGTCGTACACGTCACTTAGACCATATTTGTATATTAATTTGGTTACCTTTATGAATTTGGAAATGCTACTGTATTTAAGCTTTGTGATTAAGTTGTAATTTTTTCTTAATTTTTGACATTTGACGAAAAGAATTCACATATTTTTAGTACAAAACCTGCAAATTTAAAAACTTTAAAATTCGAAGAATTGATCAGAAATAGAAATTGAGCAGAAATGACAAAAGCAAAAGGAAAAAAGCAGGACCGCCTCGACTGTGTTGTATAATAATTCTTTATAATTCGCGGCCCATCGATGACATTTTTTCCAAAATTGTTGTTCAGAACGGTCGTATTCTAAATACTTACTAATTTCTTTTTAGATGCTTCATTCTTAGTATAGTATTTTGCATATAAATATTTAACATGGGGGGTTAAAAAGCGTCATATCCTCGGTCCGTAAGCTGTTGAGTTTTTTGACGACCATATAAATAAGGAATTCTTAACTCGAGTGACATTTCGTCTGCACTTTCTTGATTTTTTTTCAAAAAATACATCGAAAGATGATTCATTTTTTCTTGTTTAAAGTAACAATTCAATTACATTGGCGACGTGAGCACAGGCTGATGAATTCTAAAGTTCTGGAGCCTGAAGAGTTCTACTGAGTCCTCAGAAATGCAGCATTGACTGCAGTAAAAACATGCAAAGCCCCTATAGCTGCTGACTGTGATCACAACTTCGATGCTCGTTTTTAGTCAGACTAAAATACAAAATTTGAAATATTTATGCAAGCCATTTACTTAAATGCTTAGTTGTTTCCAGGGCTGCGAACCAGTGTTCTCACCTGAAATTGTTTCGAACCAAAATGGTCGATTCGGAAAATGTGACCTATTGCCTACCCAACACTGTGTTGTTAATTATGGCGCCTTCGATAGTTTCTCGTAATTAAAACATATATTTTTTTTTTTTTTTTGTTGGCGCACCATTATTGAAATGTAAAATAACAACATTCATGGAATGCTACGTTAACATTTGCGATTAATTTTTGAAACAATAACTGTTATTTTCGATAGTCTTCTTCTCCAATTGTTTTTGCGGATATACGTCCAGCTCCAGCTCCTCCTCCTCCTCAAGTGCGTAATATTGGTCCCCCAACCACTGTGCTTATTTTTTTTTACTTTTTTTATGTTGGCGGCGGCGCCTAAAATTATTACTTGCTGTTGGATCTTTTTTTTTTTTTGTGTTTCCCCCGCGCAGATATATTTTTGTCTCGCGCCTTGTGCCTTCGGCTACGGAAGATCTCGTAATGACCCATATTTGTTCAAGGCTCAACATTAATGGCTTATCGGGCCTAGTGGTCAAGAAAACCAATTCTCGAACCACTAGGGATATTTCTTCTTTTAAAATTTTAGTACCTGACGCTTACTTTGATAGAGTACTTGAACAATCTTTCTGGCCTGTAAATACCCTGGTTCACGAATTTGAAAATAGGCCAAGGCGTAGATCTCGCTCTAACAATTTACCTATTTCACCAGCCTCAAAAAACTAAGTACAACCTTTTCCCTCCTTTACCAGAAGGTTCGTGGTCTTCGAAGTAAGCTGGCCTCGCTCTATACTAAACGTGTCTTCTGTGATGTCGATATTATTGCATTTAGCGAGACCTGGCTATTTGCAATAGTGAAATTCTCACTGATAGCTTCACAATTTATAGAAAGGATCGCCTTGGCCCTGTGGGGGTGTATTAATCGCTGTAAAATTACTGGCCCTCTGTCTTAATTGATTCTAATGTTGGTAGTGTTTGTTAGTTAGTAATCTTCTAATATTCGCCACTTACTCTATATCTAACCAATCTTTATCGATCGTGGCATTGATTAGTGAATTGACCAAATTTCTGTTCAATGAGCATATAAATTATATTCCAGGGCCTATTCTATGTTTTGATTTAGTAACGCCATGCCCGCAATTCATAGGCCCGTAAAGGTTTCCTTTACTCTTGCGTATCATTATTCTTTTATTTGTCCTTCTCGATTCATTTGAAAATTTTATTTGCGTCCTCCCGTTTTTTCTGATCCTCTGCCGCCTTTTTAGATTGCACTGCTGCACTCTCGCTCTTGAAATAGACGCTTTGCTCTTGCTATTTATGATTTGTTTTATGTTGACTGTCCCACTTGTTAGGCATGATAAATTTCAATGTTCCTCCTTTCATCAGACTCTATCCACTTATCTGCTTTATTCCAAAACATAATTTAGCAATTATAATATAATTTCTCGCGTCATATATTCAGCACGTATCTTCCCTTCTGCGTGACCGGGACCGTATGATGGTGCTGGGAGACTTTATTCTTCCGAATATTTCTTGGACCTTTTCTGATGATCCAACTATTCTATACCCTTTGGAAAATAACGAATTCGTGGACTGCTTGGCCGATTTATCGCTTAGTCAGATAAGCTCCGTCCCAAATTGTAAGAACAAAGTTCTAGATCTAGTTTTTACATCGGATCCATCTTGCTCAACAGTCCGTAAAACGGTTCCACTATCTGTTCCCGAAGACTCGTATCATCCTATTCTACTACTTGACATGGAAGGGCCTAGCCCCGCCATTGCTTTACTGTCGTCACCACCTCTCCCGGCTTTCTGCTTTCAAAAAAGCTGATTTCTCTGCTCTAAACCTCTCACTTTCCCAATATGACAGTTCCTTCCTTGATCAATTTAGGGACATCGACGGTGCTTCTCGCGCTTTTTACGACGTTCTCTTTGGCATTTTTGATGTCTGCGTTCCTCGCATCAGCCCTCCTACTTCTTCCCGATCTCCTCTATGGTTCACTCGGCAATTGACTAGCCTTAAAAATAAGAAGTCTCGAGCGTTTAAAAAATTAAAGCGCTCGGGATTCCAAGCTGACTTCGCTAAATATGAGGTGGCTCGTTCTAAATTTGAAGAGCTTAATGATGAGTGCTATAAGAATTACCTACTCAAGTGTAAGCAAGACTTCCATAATGACCCCAAGAAATTCTACGATTTTGTCCGCTCAAAGCGTAATTCTTCACAATTCCCCCCCTCCCTTCATTTTAATAAAGCTAGTGCTGAGAACGAAGGTGACATTGCCAGCCTATTTGCCTCTTTTTTCCAACTCTGCTATGCTCTTCCGGATGCGAACCATGTTGTTTCTCCAACTTACCCTCACCATATCAGTCGCTCTAACTGCATTCTCCCGCCATTAATTGATCACGATTGTCTCCTATCTAATTTAAAAAAACTTAAGCCATAATTTTCAGCTGGACCAGACAATGCCCCTAGCTCCTTAAGCTATTTAATTTATCCCTCCAGCTCAGTGATTTCCCCTATTATGGAAGGAATCGTTTATTATTCCTATCCATAAAAAGGGTTCTAGGTCTAATATAGGCAATTATAGAGGAATCTGTAAGCTGTCTGCCATACCAAAATTATTTGAACTCATAATTACAGGCCAATTACAACATTTTTGCCAACCCATTCTTAGTGCATCCCAGCATGGTTTTAATCGTCGGCGCTCGGTTTCCACTAACCTACTCGAATTTTCTTCAATAGTAAATAAGGGATTTCTTCATCGTAAGCAAATTGATGTCGTTTACACGGACTTTAGTAAAGCTTTTGATTCGGTTAATCATAATTTACTTCTATATAAATTATGTTTTTTTTGTCTCCCAGCCAACTTCCTCCGCTGGGTCAAATCATACCTTTCCAATCGGTCCCAACGTGTGCGTTTTAAGTCTGCTGTATCAGAAATCGTTCACGTTTCCTCTGGAGTCCCACAGGGCAGTCATCTCGGCCCGTTGTTATTCAACCTTTTCATTAATGACATTCCTTTCCACAGAACTAAGCCGTATTTCTTCGAGTACACCATTCATGGAGAACCGTTAGATCGCATATTCAAGGTCGATGATTTGGGCATATTATTTGAGCCCAATTTAAGCTTTAACAGTCACATCTCCGTGATTTGCAACGAGGGTAAGAGCGCCCTTGGATTTGTTAAGAGATGGTCCAAAGAATTCGATGACCCCTACACCACCAAACTCCTTTACACCTCACTGGTAAGACCAAACCTGGAATATTGTTCTTGCCTCTGGTCCCCGCATTACCAACAGTACCAAGATCAAATCGAATCAGTTCAGAAACAGTTTTTGATTTTTGCCCTTCGTGGCTTAAACTGGGACACCACCATTCACCTACCGCCCTATGAACAGAGATTGCGCCTTCACTGAAATCCAGAAGAATCTGCCATGCGGTAGTTTTCATCCAAAAGCTTCTGGCCGGTGAGATTGACTCAATTGCTCTCCTAAGCCTAATTAATTTGTCAGTGCCACTTAGAGCAACTCGACACTATATACCCATCTATCTACCGCCCCGCTTAACGAACTATGCTCATCGAGACCCCTTCCGTTGCCTGTGCCTTGTTTACAATGAGTACTATCACCTATTTTCTATAGATAGCTCTCCATTAGACGTAAATAACTCCTTGATGTCACTCCTCAACTAATACCCTCATGCAATGGCTAGTACGTACTCTGACCAGTTCTGCTGTGAGTTGGACCATAGCTATAGCTGGCATTGCCAATAAATTTGTCCCACCGGGTCAGAGTTCGCTATTAGCTTAATTCTTATGTAAATAACTCTTAATATTTATTGTTTGACTGAACATTGTTAAACTTACCTCTAATAAACAAAAATAAGTAAGAAAGTGTGTTGTTGTTGGTGTGTTGGCCTACAAAATTTTAGAACGGCAAGAAGTCGGAAATTTAGTTTTTCGCGAATATCTTGGAAACGGAAACTAAGATATGGCTTTGACATACCAACTCGTAATCAGCATGAGTAAGCTCACAGAAATTAGTTAAAGATTCTCTGGATACTCACAAAAGGTCTCAATTTGTAGAACAGAAATTGCAAAAAGAAAATTGATCTGGCCAAGAATACTCTGTCAATACCTATTAAAAGCAAGCTATCTAAGCTACGCTCATCTACGCTATATCATTAACATTAGAATCGCACTTATCCCACTTCATTAGACCTATGGAGCATCTTGTTTTGATCGGAGCCAGGAATAGTATATAAATTGTTACCCTATTCCGCATCTTTTGTTTACCTTTTTAAAGAAAGAGAGCATCAGCCTTTCCCAATCCCACAAGTCAGCAAGGTGCGTCATCGAGTGGTACACTTAGCGACAAATTATAAAGTAGTAACTATTAAGGAATGGAGAAACGCCTTCTTTTACAAAAAAAAAAAGAGTCAAGCGACATCGTTTACTGTTTCACATTTCTGATTAACAGGGGGGGATTGATATCAAGTTGATATGCCCCCTTTACAAATAAGACACAATTTAAATGCTATCCAATAATGTGCAGAACTAGCTCTCCGTTGTCTGATCAGTTGGCGTCACCTCGTCGGTATCCATGGGTGTGGTTACTTCTTTATCTTCTTTTTGCTCTGTTTCCTCTGTTTCGGCAGTTTCTTCGGCTGCTTCTGCTGCTGCTGCTGCAGCGGCCGCTGCCTTTTTGGCCTCCTCATATTTGTTCACCTCAAATTTACTTAGATCGGCTCTAAGCAAACGCAATAGATGCACCGTCTCCTCGCGATGCACATACGCACGCAGACTGGAGGTGCCACGCCACCCGACCACAAACAGAGTAAAGGCCTCGTCCACATATTTCAAAATGCAACTCCCCACGCCTGGAAATTGTTAAAAAGCATATTAGAAAATCAATCGAAGTAAATTTAATTCAATGGCCGCATTTACCCAGCTCCTTGCAGCGCTGCTGTGTGGCTGGTTTCAAGTCTAGTGTGGAGGGCGGCTTGGTGGGATCCGTGCAATTGAGCAGCAACACCAGATCCTCACGCTCCACCTCAATGCGTCGACTTTGGCCCATAAAGGCATTCGAGGTTTGCAGACCCTCCTGGGCCAAGCGATATGGATGCACGGTGTGGCGATTTTCGCAGCGTACAAATGTCTTGACGCCCGTATTGATGATCTTGATCTGTTGCTCATTGTTCCTCACCAGATCCCGTATGGGCTGGGAGCAATAGTAGATGTTCTTCTTCTTGTCGGTGTTGCAGCGTGTGAGCAGGCAAGTCTGTTGCAGGGCCTCGTCCAGCTGATAGAACTCTTTTATGGTCTGATAGTCGGCATCGTTGGGGCCAAAGAACACATAGGGATCCTCTTTGTAGCCATGCAAGCGGCGGCGCTTGCGTTGTGGTCCCCAGGGCACGGATTTTTCCTCCTCCTGCGCCACAGGCTGGCCGGACTCGTCTACGGTGGGCTCCTTGGACTGAAGAGGAAATATTTTAATAAAGAAACTTTTGAAATTCTTGCTATATGCACTACCTTCTCCTGCTGCTCCAGCTGCTCGAGTAGATCCTTAAGGTCATTCTTTTCAAAGTTTAGCTGACGTCGCTTTTCAATGACGGCCACAAAGAAACCACCACTATCCTGCATATGGGGCAGAACTCGCATACACTTGTCCAAACCAATCTTGGAGATCTCCTCCGCCGGCAAGGGGAACATGCCAGGGCGTATGATGGTATGCATAGACTCGGGCACCTCGTCAAAGCTGGTAAAAACTTGATCCACCTCTTTGGTGGCCAATTGCCAGTGTGTCATGCCGGGATTGTACTTTAAACCGGGCACCAAATGGCCAGCATCCACCAGCTCCAGAGCACCATCCGCTTCCTTAATGATGCGCTGCAGCACAGCCTCATTTTCAATGGGATTCAACGAGCAGGTGGAGTAAACCAAGCGACCGCCCACTTCCAGCAGTTCGGCTCCTTTACGCACAATACGATACTGAATCCCATGCAGATTATAGGCCTGGGCCAGATTCCACTTCATCCAAATGTCCGGATTCTTGCGCAAAGTGCCATCACCCGAACAGGGCACATCGCAGAGAATCTTGTCGAATTTCAGTATCGACTTGGTCGACCCATCCTCGGATGTCTGCAGCAGATTGGGAAACGCACTGCTGTCATGATTGGTCACCAGCAGGCAGGGTGAGTTCAGCCGCTTGGCCTGATGCACCAGCATGTAGCAGCGATTGTTGTCGACATCATTGGCCAGCACAAAGCCGGGCGGTATGCGATACTGCTCGGGTGCCGCATGCAGGGCCTCTATCAGCTGAGCTGTCTTCGATCCCGGAGCCGCACACATGTCCAGCACCTTGTCGGTGGGCTTAACATCCAGCACTATGGGCGGTATCATGGACAC
The DNA here is from genome assembly GCA_018904235.1 of Lordiphosa stackelbergi. Lineage (NCBI taxonomy): Eukaryota > Metazoa > Arthropoda > Insecta > Diptera > Drosophilidae > Lordiphosa > Lordiphosa stackelbergi. Next base: position 64,498 of record JAEIFU010000495.1, read on the forward strand.
CGCCTCCTGTCGGCTAATGCTGCCGGCTGTGGTCTCCACGATCAGAAAGTTGTGCAAACGGAATAGCGGCTCCGAACGTCGTATATCCTTACGGCTCAGCTGCAGCTGGTAGGCCATACCATTGGGATACCAGGGCAAGCACAAAGGCGGGTCCACCTCTTCCGGTTGCTTTTGATGGAGCTCTGCCACGGCACGCACGTACTCGGTAAACATTTCGGTGCGTATGATGTTCAGCAGAGCCTTGGCCTCATCCTTGAAACCCGTCACGCGGAATGTGGTGGGCAGATTGTCGCGTATGGAGGTGAGAAACTGTGCCCATTCCTCTTCTGTGGCGCAAATCTTCTGCAGGTGATAGTATTTGATGAATGCGGCATTGTCCCGCTTGATCTCTTCATATGGCTGAGAGCGACGATCAGGTTGCGGGGGACCCTAAAAAAGAATGCACTATACAAATGTGCGGTGGCGGCTGATGAAATTCGATTGATACTTACATTTTCGCGCTTTTGGCGTTTGCGAGCCGCAAATGGATTCTGTTTTTTACCACGTGCCATGACGGAGAGTACTGCCAGAGTGACCAGGCTCGTTGCTGACAAACAAAATCTCAAAGATAATCGAATCAATGCCAAAAATAGGGATGGGAAAAATATGAACCAAGGCAACCATCATATGTTTTGACGAGGTCTTCGTCCACCACCGCCAACCGAGGATGGTGAAGCTCTTCACCGCCGGACCCGCGTCGCAGCCTGCGGTCCGTAGGCGGCATTGGGCCCATCGGGGGCATCGGCGGCCAGGTGTACGGATAGGACATTTCCTTTTTTTGACTGTACACTTTTCTTTTTTTCCAGTTCAAAGTCGAAAGTTGAAAGTGGCGCTTCGCGGCGGGGTTACCGGACTGCCGGATTTTCAAACCCGACTCTGACAGTCTGGCAGCCCAGCCAGTCACGCGCCGTCTCTAGGATAGGCATGTCAATTCCGATTAAAAGTCATCGAATTCGCCAGTGTGGCAGCTCTGGCGCAGGCAGTCCGGCAACCCCGCCGCAGGCAGTCCGGCAACAACATTCAAGCACTAGCCTTGGAATAGAAGCATAAACAACGTAGAAAAATTAAACAACCATAATCAATTAATTATATTTATTTCTTGTGTGTGTAGTAAACCAACAAAAATAAAGCATACGTATGTAAAACGACGCACTGTTCATACGCACGTATACATACATACTACATTTTCAAAAAGAAGCAAAAACTGTGTAGCAAAATGACGTGTTTTGCTCTCTCTAGTGTTGCCACTGACAACAGGGGGCCACACGGGGGCTGCCAATGAAAGTGAGAAAAGTGCAAGCATACAAAAATGCGAAAAGCAAATAAATATATGTCTGAGATTTGAATAAACAACAATCGAAATAGAAGCCATGACAAATGAGTTTGGAATTTTAAAGTTTCAAATGCGTAAGAAATCCATTTAACAGCAGTTGGCAGCTTGGCTGCGCATTTGTGACACTTGACAACACTAGCAGGCTTGCAAAAAAAAAAAAAAAAAAAAATTTAACGAAATAAGAAGCTGGCATACATTTTGACAGAGTTTAAGTGTATAAACAAGCAAATAAGTTGGAAATTCTCCATATAAATTTCAACAAAAGAAAACAACAGTTGGGCCGGAAGGAATCACTGCTGCAACCACAACCCTAATAACTGTAAAATTCTTTCCACCAACAACAACAACCAGCAGCAGCAGCAGAAGCAGAGCCCCGCGAACCAGGCGGCAGCGGGCGGCCCAGACACCGCCAGACACCAGACACCGCCGGCAACAGTTTTTGCGTGTGCGTGCGTGTGTGTGTGTGTGTGCGTGTAGTAAGTAGTGTAACCAGAAGCCGCCATTCTTCCCATAATCCCAGAGTCTGTTTTCAATTTTGCAGGTTTCGGATTTTTCACAATAAATCACATGCCGCCATGATCAACAATGAACAAATTGATAAGCCCACACCAACAGACGACGGAGCTGGAGCTGGTGCAGTTGCAGCAGCTGTTGCCGACCGGGAACGTTTCCCCTCGCCCATTGTCTCCATTGCTGCGGGCACCATGAGCGAAAGCACCACCACAACCACCTCGACCAAAACGACACCGACTCCATTCTCGCAAGAGCAACTTATTACCATGATGTCGCATGCGGAGGCTGAGGCCAAACTACCACCAACAACAACAGAAGCAGCCGCCGCAGCCGGAGCCGGAGCAACAACAGCAGCCGCAGCCAGCTACCCAGCCTCCGCCCTATAGATTTAATCCACCCACAACGGCTGCCAATGCTGTGCACAATTTTAAATTGTCACCGCCATTGGGCTCATTGCATCAACATCAGCCACATAGGAGTGGGGCCACCACCAAAGGTAAAACCCAGGATGACCAGAATGTGGGCAAGCGTCAAAAGAAGAAAAAGGTAGGAATCTAAAAAACACTTTAATCATTTTGTTAATTAAGTGGGTATACTTTATACAAAAACTCTGAACATAGCCATTCGTAGTAATTAGCATTATTTTGTAATACACAAAGTTTGCGAACGATCAAATGACAGATAATGCAGATAACAGCTGACATCGCCGCCTAAAAGTGCACAAACAGTAGAACAAGAGAGTGTGTAAATGAGAGAGAGACTGTTTTTAACCTTCGACAGGAATAAAGCATATAAAATTCCGACTGCACCGATGTTCCAACTTGTTTTCGTTAGCAAAACACGATTGACTTCGGCTCATATGAGCTGTGGAAGGCCGCTTCTGCACTAGATACACAAGAGAGAAACCATATTTCCAAGCGAAACGATCGAAAATGGAACAGTCGGAAATGAGAGAAGCTGACTTGTAAGTTTCACTCTTCGGCCCCCCCGCACACAGAAAGCGGAGCGGAGCACAGCCTATCCGCTTTTGAAATCAAACACACTGAGTACATAGAGACCGCGCACTCTAAAATCTTAGCAACGCGGAGCGGAGAGAGTGGCTTATCCGCTGTAAACAAGAATGCTTGTTTATTTCTGCTATTCCGCTGCCAATATATTAGTAAAATAATGTTCCCTGCCGAATTGTGGAACAATCAAAATAAAAACGAGAAAGGCAAAGCTAACTCCGCCTGTACCGAAGTTTTAATACACTTGAAATAGCTTGTCACAACGGTTAGCGACTTCGACCAAACTTCGCAGATCAGCTTAAAAACATTACATATTACCCATGACCGTGTTTGAGAGCAGTAATATTGAGAACAAAACAGTTTTTCTTACTAAAACCCATTTTCCGAGCGAAAATTTGTATGGCAGCTACAAGAAAAAGTCATCCGATCCGGTCGGTTCCGACATATTAGCAGCGTGCAGTAAAAATAAGACTCTGTACAAAGTTTCAGCTTGATAGCTTCAAAACTGAGGGACTAGTTCGCGTAGAAACAGACAGACGGACAGACGGACGGACAAAGCTAAATCGACTCAGCTCGTCATGCTGATCAAGAATATATATACTTTATGTGGTCGGAGATGATTTATTCTATGCGTTACAAACTTCTGGGCAAAATTATAATACACTTTTCAAGTGTATAAAAATAGAGGAAAGCTAACTTCGGCTCGACCGAAGTTTATATACCCTTGGAGCATGATGTATTTCTGCCAGTTTTTTATATGGCAGCAAACCGATATATTCATCCGATTTTGATCAAACTCCTCTCTAAAATTGTGTTGAGACAGAAAACATTTATAACTGAAACGTACAAACACGCTACCATTGAAAACAAAAAAGTTTTTCTCACTAAAACTATTTTTCGACCGATCATTCCTATGGCAGCTATATGCTATAGTCATCCGATTTGGATCAGACGTGACAGAATTATGTGTCAGCATATCATATTGATCAGTAACGAGTTTGGGAGCGATAGCATTGAAAACAAAAAAGTTTTTCATACTAAAACTTTTTTTCAGATCTATCTTTTGTATGGCAGCTATACCATATAGTTGCCCGATTTGCATAAAACTTGCTGAAATTATGTAAAAGCATAGAAAACTTATAAATACGAGGGTTGGTAGCGATAGCATTGAAAACAAAAAAGTTTTTCTCACTAAAACTACTTTTTCAACCGATCGTTCCTATGGCAGCTATATGCTATAGTCATCCGATCAGGCCGGTTCCGACAAATGTGCAGCGTATTTGTTCCAAAAGACTTCGTGCAAAGTTTGGTTACGATAGCTTTAAAACTGACGGAGGAGATAGCATAGAAACAGACGGACGGACGGACAGACGGACATGGCTATATCAACTCAGCTCGTCATGCTGATCAAGAATATATATACTTTATTTGGTCGGAGATGCTTCCTTCTATGCGTTACAAACATCCGGACAATTTTAATATACCCTCTCCAAGGGTATAATTATACTCAGAGGAAGGTAGGTAGGTATTTCCGGCTGGCCCCATGTAGGGGGGTCCTTAGTGAGGCCGGGTGCTTTTAGGGTACCATTTCCTTTTAGAAATCCTGGAGGATCTTCGACGTTTTGGCAAATGCCAATAGTTGTTTGGGGAACTCTTGGCCGCCTCTTCCAGAGAGGAGAAACTTGGGGAGTGCAGATGTTTTAGTCTTGTCGTGGTGCTGGATGAGGTGTTCTAGAGTTTCTGCTACTCCGGGTTCCTTACATTTCCTGCAGGTGTCTGCTGTCGTGATGCCTAGCTTTATCGCGTGAGCGGCTGCTAGGCAGTGACCAGTTAATATGCCTATAGGCAGTCTAATTTTAGAGATTCTGCAGCCGGTCGTGTTCTTCCACTTTTCTTCTGCTTCTTTCTCCGCTATCACTTCCATCTTGCTGTATAGCGTCTGTAAGGAGATAGGTATGGCTTAGTGCGACCCCGGCTTTTGCAAGAGTGTCCGCTTCAATGCCCTGGTGGCTGGGAATCCAGGATATTTGCACCTTGCTGGAGGTGCTGAGGGAATCTATTGCTTCTCTGCTTGCCAGAACATTTTTGGAGTTGATGGCGTGACTCTGCATTGCTTTGATTGCCGCTTGGCTGTCTACGTATATGTTGATTTGATCGTTTGGTGCGTGTAATTCTGCCAATTCAGCTGCTTTCCTTATAGCGAAGACTTCTGCCTGGAATATAGTGCAGTGGTTTGGCAGTTTGTAGGAGAGTCTCAATTCCGGTTCCTTGCAGTACACGGCGGCTCCGACTCCTGAGGCCATCTTTGTTGGAGTAGACCGCAGCGCCCCCGTTATGCAGACCAGTGCCTGCCGCTGGGTCTTTTCCATCAGCTTTAGATATGTGGACTTCTCAGTGGCTTGCCGCCATACCAATATACCGTGTAGTAGTATCGGTCGTATAACTGATATGAAGAGCCAGTGCGTTAGTCTTGGTGATAGGCCCCAAGTGCTGCTTAGCATCTTCTAGGATGCATATAGCGCATTGGTTACCTTTTTCACCCTTTCCTCCACATTGAGTCTCCAGGATAGTTTACTATCGATTACTAGGTAAAAATTGGCTATACAGCTCCTCCAACGGGGCCAAGCCAAGCTTCTCTCAATCTCTTGGCGTGTGTGCTTTAAATTTTTCGCTCAAGAGAAAGGGACCTACAGTTTAACGCCGGATCCGAACGGCAAAGTTTGAAAATTGCCTTTTCATGGCTGAGTTACTTCACAGCTGGCGCCAATAGCTAGTGAAGGTGACCGTATGTAAAAGCTACTTCTAAAGAAAGAAAAAACTTGTATTATTAGATGTTCAGAGGCGGGATCGAACCCACGACCTCCCGCCCAGCAGTCCAGCACACTAACCACTGGGCCACGGACAGCCACTGTCGATTACTACTCGAAGGTATTTTACGTTGTTTTTTTGGCGTTAGCTGTGTTCCATTTATCGTGGGTGGAGTCCATTGCGGTACCTTGTATCTCTTGGTGAAGAGAATGAGGTCCGTCTTCTCCGCATTGATGCTAAGTCCGGCTTCTGTGGCCCACTTTAGCATCTCTCTGAGAGTAGAGTCCATTATGTCAGCTCAATCAAGTCGATGGACATTTTCCCATGATAATTATGCTTATGTCGTCGGCAAATGCGGTTATCTTGGGTGCTTTCCTGCGAAATTTTTGAAGTAGTTCGTTGACCACAATGTTCCATAGAAGAGGTGACAGGACTCCGCCCTGGGGCGTTCCGCCATGTGCCTCTCTTGTCATGGTTGTGGTACCCCACTCGGCTTGTACTCTTCTGCAACTCAGCAGGTAATATATCCAGGAGTCCAATGCCGTGTGTATTGCTAGGGCTCTTAGGCTTCGCATTATTGCTTCTGTAGTGACGTTGTTAAATGCACCCGAAATGTCAAGGAATGCTCCCAGGCCAAATTCCTGATGGTACAGTGCCTTCTCGATGGTGGCTACTAGGGAGTGTAGCGCTGTTTCCACCGATTTCCCTTTCGTGTAGGCGTGCTGGTTACCCTCCAAGGTCAGGTTCATGCCTTCTCTTATATGGAGGTCCAGTAGTTTTTCCATTGTTTTGATTGAAACAATACTCAGAGGAAACAAATGATAAAATTATCTTTTATATATGATAATAATTTTTTTTTTTTTGGTTTAATGATATTTTGGCAATATTTGGTACATACTTTAATCTATTTACAAATAGAAGGACTAATATAATACAAGGCTTAGACACTACGGCAAACGCCTGGAATAACAATTAGCACGCAGCACAGGTCCTGGGGGTGAGCTGCCTTCCTGCTGTGGAACCAGCAGCGTGCAATATAGGTAGGGGTTGGTCCCAAGGGGACACTTAAGTCAAGTTGATGAGGCGGCCAGAGGTCAGAGGGGTGTCATCGGTTAACGCGTCTTCTGAGCCTGTTTGTGGCCAATTCAGAGGCAAGTCTGTTGGTGTGGGCCACTAGTCGATCATGATACCTGCTAGTATGCATATTGATTTGGGCGCATAGTGGTAAAACATCCAGATCGCGATATAAGGTTGTATGTCTGATATTTGTATGTCTGACATACCATGGTGCGTCCGCAATGCGCTGAAGTACTCGGCTTATAGAAGATACTAGTTTCTTGAGTGTAGTGGAGCATGCGGTACCCCACAGAGGCATCGTATCGTATTTTCGTAGGGCAACAATCAAATGAACTAATTTAAGCTAATCTTACATTTACTTATAACCCATTTGGCTGTTTGCCGTGCTGTTTTGAGAATAATTTTGCTGATTTTTATTTTATAAAAGTGCCTATAAATTACATGTACTTTCGCTATCTAAAATCTTTTTGATGGAGGAAGGAGTATACAAGAATGCATAGGAAACCATGACAACTATGGCAATGGAAACAGTTTTAAAGCTATCGTAACCATACTTTGCACAAAGTATTTTGGTACAAATACGCTGCACGTTTGTTGGAACCGGCCGGATCGGATAACTTTAGCATATAGCTGCCATAAAACGATCGGTTGAAAAAGTAGTTCTAGTGAGAACAACTTTTTGTTTTTCAATGCTATCGCTCCCAACCCCCGTATTTATAAGTTTTCTATGATTTCACATAATTTCACCGAGATAATCGAAATCGGACAACTATAGTATAGCTGCCATACAAAAGATAGGTCTGAAAAAAGTCTTGGTGAGAAAAACTTTTTTGTTTTTTCAGATATCTCCCAACCCCCATATTTATAAGTTTTCTATGATTTCACATAATTTCATCGAGATTTATCAAAATCGGACAACTATATAGTATAGCTGCCATACAAAAGATAGGTCTGAAAAAAAGTCTTAGTTTGAAAAACTTTTTTGTTTTTAACGCTATCGCTCCCAACCCCGTATTTATAAGTTTTCTATAACTCCACATAATTTCAGCGAGATTTATCAAAATCGGACAACTATATAGTATAGCTGCCATACAAAAGATAGATCTGAAAAAAGTCAGTAGAAAACTTTTTTGTTTTCAATGCTATCGCTCCCACTTTGGACAGATCTATATTATCTACTACCACACAATTTTGTCAAGTTTAAACGGATGACTATATTTTTATGAATATATCGTATAGCTATATATCAAACTGGCAGCATATATCATGCTCCAAGGGCTTCGGTACAGCCGAAGTTAGCTTCCCTCTATTTTTTGATTTTGTAGTAGAAATCACATAAATATATTGATGGAAAAAACTGTCCCGTGCGACATGTTGTCCCGTGCGAAAATGCTTAAGCTTAGGCTGCTTTCACACTGCACAGTGGTTGCTCCCATACGACAAAAATCGGAACACCGAAACCTAAATTTTACACTTTGAAGTATGTCGATCATATCATAAATAAATTATCTTTTTGAAACAAACAAACTTTTTTGTGTGACCATTCGCTCTTTGTGTAAAAATTCCTTAAATTTAAACCATGTGCTACGCAATTTAGTGTTTTGTCTCAAAGTTACCCAACATTTAAAAGTAAAAATTAACAAATAAAAGTTACAATAACTTTTTAATGATATGGAAAACGTTTGAACAGGTATTAATTATGATTTGAATTATTTAACAATTTGGATATTGTGGCTTATCATTTTAGAACAAAGCAAAATCAGAAATGACCTTTTTGATTGTTTTTCGTTTACTTTTTTGTACTTTCACTTAATTTTAGTTGTGATGCCGATCTTTCCTTTTTATTTAAGTTAATATAAAATTTTTGGTTGTTGCCCCCGGGGAAAATCATTTGTGTTTTTCATGTTAAGTGCTCTTTTATTGTTTGTTTTTGTTGCAAGTATAGTAAATGACAAATTTTGGTTTGTTTTCTTAATTTATTATTAGAAATGTTTATTTTTGGCAATCATTTATAATGCACCATTTCGTACATATTAGTTTTTCGAAAGTGGTGCGCCCTAAATGGCACTAATGCTAAAAGAGGTCGGAAAATCGTCGATTCGATACTTTGCAGATTCAGAAGAGTTGCAGAATTTTGATTTTGCTGTCTGCAAATAATTTTGCATCCGGTGTCAAAGCTGCAATCGTACCAATTTGACTGTTTTGCAGAAGCATTCGGATTGGCTTGATTTGAAGCTCTCTTTCACAGTGACAGAAAAAGCTAAAAAGTCGAATGATTGAGTCGTGGCCGTCCCAAATCCGACTTCAACGAGCCTTCATCAAGAAGAAAGATACGACGAATATCCAAAATAGCTAAAATAGATGAGTCCGCTGCAAACGCTTTACAGAATGTCTCTCTACAGCAAATCAAACATTAAATGACGCAAATGGTTATGAATATGCGGCATTTATGATGATGGATGCCTATTCAACTTAAAACCACTTACTTATTCGACGTTCTATTAACTCCAAAATTTCATATAATATTTTACCCAGTTACGATAATGATCTGCAAGCTAAAACACACATTTATCCAAGTAGCATTAGTGTAAGTGAATCACTCGCTGAAGTTGATTTACAAAGTTTAGTTAATCATACAGTTTCACGTATACTGAATCGTCAATCAAATTTAAGAGTCTGTTTTTGAATTATTTTTTGATTAATTAATTATTTTATTAACAAATTTTCTGTTCAGAAGTATTTTAAGAAATGATATATGTACTCGTATTTTAATTAAAATATATATAAATGGGTGGCATGGGCTTCTGGGCGTATAACCACGCCCATTTTTTCCAAAATAGATTTATAGTATTGTTATAGGCTTACAGTTTAAATTATAGACCTGAAGGACAACTACAACTATTTTTGTCGTCTACTTCCATACAAGTCCGACCACTGTGCACTGTTAGACACATGACCCATGATATCTAGTAGGCCGAAATCCCCTAATGATATTCTATGAATTTGACAAGCTATTCAAATTGAAAACCTAACAAAGAGCAGGACTGCTAGACTATCATGTCTCATGTGTCGAACAGTGTGAAGGCAGCCTTAGCTTTTGGAAAAACTGTAAATTATTTGTGGGCGCAATAAAAACCATTTTTAAGAGACATCAATGCACTACTTTTGAAAATTAAATACATTAATATATTGTCTCAGGATTCGCTGTACTCAACTTTTGAATGGTTACCCGCGAAAACCACTTCTGTTTTTGTCCCGTGCGAATGTTATGCTATTTTGCAATTATCTTGAAAACAAAAATTTGGCCAAAATCAATCTTTGCATCAATTGTGGGACTTTTGAAGAGCTATAAGTTAAGCCTATTGTGAAAATAAAAATCCGTTTTATTTTGACTTTTTTTAAACTTCAATGCGTACGATTGTCCCGTTATGGAAATGCCCATATGCATAATTAACAGGGCTGCAAACCTCCTAAAAATCGGAAGATGTTCACTCCGGGGTTCGAACCCGCGAAACATTATGGGTTCGGATTCACGGAGCGGGTTTAGAAGGTCGATAAACCAAGGTTCAGGTTCGAACCGGGGTTCAGGAATAATTTTGTTTTATCGCTAGTTCAGACAACATTAAATTGAAAACTACTTAAAAATTTTAAGGGCGCGCGCACACATGTGACTGAATGATGAACTCACGGTAGAACTTAAGGCTGATCTTGACATACATATCACACCGCTCCGATCATGCTAGGTATCTTTTTAAATCTTTAAAAATCAGTTGTGAGCACAATGATAGTTTTTCCAAAGCTTTAATACGTTCGAATTTTAAAGCAATCTTTAAATACCCAGAAAAGAATCAATGAAGTCGTTTACCGATTTGATATTCGTCACTTTTTCATTATTTTCTTGCTACTTAGAAAGATTTAATTTCAGCAGAAGATGAATAAGGTGCAGAATCATTCATGCTTTTATTTATTAGTTCCTTTTGAACAACTACACGTTTATAAGCTTGAATTCCAAGATTCAGTTATAGAAATTGGGATTGAATTTACAATGTGAGAACGTTTTTCTAGTCCTTATATAATATGTACGAATACTTAAACTTACAAAAACCTATATGAGTTCATTTACGTGAACTAGAAGTTTATAGAATCTAGAACAAATTTAGTAGAAACAGGTTCGGCTAGAAAAATTTATTCTGTTCTGGTTCAGGTTCGGTTCGGGCTTCTCAAAAATGACGGAGACTTCGACTCCGGAGCGGTTCAACTTCGAACCGGTTTTCAGCCCTGATAATTAATTTATAATTTAATTTAAAATGTCTCTTTTTCTTAATTCGAAATAACAAATAGAAATAGATTGGTTTGGTCTGGTTTAGATAAGTTGTGCCCAAACACATACTATCCAGCTTTGCGATTGTGTGTGTAGCAGCGAAACACGAAGTAAACGTCATCCCAGTGGGACTTTGCATGCTAGAAGCACATCTGGCATATAACTTTTGGCACCATAAAACCTGCAAAAACCTGCAATCTTCCATTCGCTTTTGTACAGGGGTGGAACGCAGCAGGAACTGTTCTAATAGAAGGGACTTTTGCATGGGTTGTTGTTGTAGGTTAAACTTCGTAAAAACGCTCGGCTCTCCCTTCCAACTTTGGTTTCCATTTGCACGCTGTCAGATGGCGTTCTCTTGGCAGTGGTACGCTAAAAACGCATTCAGAACGTGTGCTGCTAGAACGTATTTAGCATGGTGTCCTGAACCAGTGTTATTAGAATGTGTGTAGCATCACCTGCTAAAGCAGTTCCAAAGGAACGTACCCATTAGCCGAAATTGGAAATGAGTATGTCGAGAGCTCTTGGGAGTAGTCTTCAGGTAAGAGTCACAGCGTCGGGCCAGTCCAGCAGTCTTAGAAATATTATTATATGTTTATGACGCACTACAAAATTGGTGCTCCGATATTCCGCCTGGATTAAAAAATGCAAAGAGCAAAAAAATATAAATATAAACACATATTGAGCTTTCAGCATTCATTCAATTAAATACTTACCAATAACAAATATAAAATGAGAATCACATTAAATTTTCAATTCAATGCGAGGCAAACATCAACTTCTAACTGAAGGCAAATGAAAACGGGGACACTTAAAAACCACGTGTTTTCGCATTTTGGTTTCCAAAAGCACAGGTGATAGTAGAAGGGACGTTTGTATGTTACGCAGATTTTATGCCTTCCAACATACTGCAAAAGGAACATGCTTCCAAAAAACGAACGATCTTTAATCGTTCGGGTCCCACTTTCCATTTTGGGTTCCTATAGCATGATGCTGCATGCGTGCCATTAGAAGGGACATTTGCATGCTATGCAGGTTTCTTTCCTTCCATACATTTCATACAGATTGTATGCCGTCTTTCATACTGCTAAAATTGGTAGTGCATTCTTCCTTGTAAAAAGAACAGTGCCAGATGGCATTCTTTTGGGAACCGCGTTCCATAAAGTCCGACTGTTATTAAATAAATCTGCGATAAACTGCTGTTTTAGAGCAACAGATAAAAGAACAATTGTTCTTAAAAATTCATTTCATCAATTTATTTTTAGCAATGCAGCGGCTGAAGATGTTAGATGTCAGATGTAGTCCGTGTGAAACGCTATTACACATCTTCGAAAAATTCCATGCGTTCCGCTGAGATCTGCTCAGTGTGATTAGCCTATAAACTAAACAAAAACAGAACTCATGACAACGGACCGTGCGAGTTCATCCCAAGCTTCAACCATCAAAAACGGCACGTGTTTCTTATTAATATTTTTAAGAGCTGAGACTATACAGTCATTGCCGTTTACACAAGGTGCTTTCGATACCGCAGCTTAAGGGATTTTATGACATTTTGGTCAAGTGGTTGCATCAAGGGAGTATTGTTGGATGGAAAAAAATAACCTAGTAGCTTACATCATCGGAAAAGTTGTTTGCTGTCCCATGACAGGTTTCATTATTGTCCAATAAAATTGCTTTTACTGGTAAGCCTTTAGCTTCCAAGTGACGAGAAACTTGAGGGATTAACAATTCGTTGTGCCAGAAAGCGCAAAGGTTTGTCAAGCATTTTTGAATGATTTTTAGTACAGTGGTAAATTTACATTTTTAAAACACTGAGAATTTTTTGATTTTCCAATCATCAATCGAGTTTATCTATCAATTCGAGTTTATGCGTCCCTGTTGCAATTACATGAAGCATAATGGTAAACCTTTCCATCCTTTGTAACCTTTTGGCAATAATCCTATTGAATTCACTTGTAAATGTAGCAGCAGTCTCAGCATTGCAGGAAAGTTTATACCGGAAACCGTCAAAATTCTTATACCGTGACTTTTTTTTGAATTTATCAAGCCAGCCATCACTGGCTAAAAATTCTTTGTGTCCATTAAGTGGCCTATTTAAATCTACTGCTTTTACTTTGAAAATCTTGTTTAAAACCAATTCGTTTGCTTTCATTCGTAGTAAAAGCCCTGCTTATAAGTTCATCATCAAGATGATTTTTTAACGGCTTTATTCGCTTGATATAAAAATCATAAAAACCCGTTACTTGTAAGTAAAAAGGGTTATACTAAAGTCGTGCAAATGTATGTAACAGGCAGAAGGAATCATTTCCGACTATATAAAGTATATATATTCTTGATCAGCATCAACAGCCGAGACGATATAGACTTGTCCGTCTGTCCGTCCGTCCGTCTGTCTGTATGAACACCTAGATCTCAGAGATGGTAAGAGATAGAGGTTTCACATGTATGGGACAAATGCTTCTTTTATCTGCACGCAGATCAAGCCCCCGCAATTTGAAAAAAATTTTATATCTCCTACAGTTTTAAGGATAGACGATTTGTACTTTCTAGAGATAGTTAGTAATTAGCAAAATAAATCGATTTGCCGAAAGAATGATAAAGATCGGATGAAAGGTTCTCAAGTTACAAGCAAAAAAGTGAACCAAGCCTCCCCCGCTACCACCCCTCCCACCCTAAAAATGTTGCATACTTTTCGGATGGTCACACTAAGGAACGCAGGAACACTGTTAAACATGTTTTTTTTTTTTTGAGTAACGGGTATATCGAAGTCGGTTAGAGCCGACTTTAACTTACGCTCTCGTTTTTATTATGAGCTGTCATCTGGCTGGGGAACGATCAACGTGCAAATATTGGTAGGGGATGGTGCCAAAGGCACACTTATGCCAAATTGATGAGGCCGCCAGAAGGATGCTATCCATAGACAAAAAGGTCGGAGAGATGTCGTCTTCTTAATCTGTGTGTCGCCAGATCATAGGCAAATCTATTGGAGGCCATAATGGCCTGCCTCACATGCCAGGGACCTTACATAGAAGACTAGTTTCTTGAGGGCAGTTGAGCATGCCGTACCCCATAAAGGGATCGCCCAGATCCACCGCTACGAGGCTTGAGAAGCCAATGGATCTACAATGCCGTAGCTACTGCTCGAGTTCCATGGACTTTCGTGGTCAAGCGGCTGCCCAGCGACAAGGTACCGCGGTCTTGTATCCGAAAGACTTAATTTGATTGGCGAACAGCCTAGAGGTCAGGCTGCAGTGATGTTTTGTGCCATCCGGGACACACTGTAAAGTGTCATGCTCAGCCATCGACCTATCATCCCCAAGTATAACCTGTAGCACCTACTCTGAGCAACTTGCTTCCTCCAGAAAATATTATTTTTATTTGTTTAAATTTACTTAAATTCAAATATTGATGGTTAAATTCAAATAGTTAACAGTGCTTAACAGCTGATTGATCAGAGTGAACTTCCTCCTTTTAGGGTCATGGTCACACTGTTTTAGTTATGTTCCACACGCACAAGAAATATATAGCAAATTCCTGGCAGAAATTTTCCGTAGTGGGCCTTTAAACGGGATGATTTATTATGAAATAAGTATCCACTAAGAAAACAGATGGACAGCAATACATTGGCCGCTATTATTGTTCTAAGAGTAAATCAATAATTAAACTTCTTTGAAACTCTTTTTTTTTAAATTTGATTATGATTACGTTATGTTTGGTGAAGATATTTTCAATTATACATATATTATTTTAATCATCTTGTGAATGGCGTTTGCCATTATCACACTACAAACACACGCAAATAAAATTGATAATTTATGTCAATTCAATTTTTCAAATCGTCTGCCAGCGGAATTAACAACTTATTCCGATGGGTGGGCCAGCGCATGATACAATAAGTATAAGGTAGTCTCGTCGGCTGCCGAAGCCAGCTCGTTTTTGTCCCTTAGCTTCAGTGCATGCTTGCTTGTTGACGAGGAAGGTTGTGTGCGGACGAATTTTTTTTTAATGTTTAACCCTTACGCAGCAACCAAAATTTATTTCAAAATTAGAATATATTTTAGAATTAAGAACAAAAATATTTCTGTTCAAAATCAAAAAAAAATATTAATTGCCGATTTCAAATAATTAAAAATAAAACTATAAAAACAAAATTAATCCATAAAATAAAATTATAAATACTAATTCGCCTCTTTGTATTACAATAGGCTATTTTGAACCCCACGGACCTGTTCAGGGTTAATCAACATATTTTATTGCCGTTTCGTTCACACTCACTATACTTTGTGCTTTTCACTCGCACTTATTGTTAGCATACGCTAAGGGACAGCTTTTGCCGACGAGACTACCTTATACTTATTGTATCATGGGCCAGCGTACGCTGCAGTGTGTTTGTTCAACGTCAAAATACCACCCTTCATCAAAATATCACCAAATGTGGTCACACTGCCCTAATTTGCTTGCATTTGATTTTAATTAATTGTTTTTCCAAATATTTAGAAATTTTTGGTGGAGATATGGAATCTTAAAGTCATGAGCAATGCAAAATCTTACCGTTGGTTTCAAATTATGCCAATCGATGATTTTTGTCAAGCTTCTGCTGCTGACATTCCGACGGGTGGGTGTCGGAAAAATTACAAACAATTTTTTTTACCAATACAGAACCTTTTACCAGAACAAGAACCGGAACCGAAATTCGATTCGGTTTGATTCCCTTGTTTTTATTATATATGTACATTTAATTAATATTGACTTAAGAGTTTGACACACCGTTGTGTCGCAGTGCAATGCAGTTAATACATTCACACATTTTGTGTTCTCTCTTCTTGGAGAACCCTGCTGTCCGAGTAACGGGTTTTAAAAATGAAATGATTAACCGAGAGAAGCACTTCTCGTAGGGAAATGTACCGTTGCTCGTTACTCTCAAGCTTCTAACATGCACATACAGCACACACATACGATCGCGCACTTACACACTTGCTAGCCGAAAACAGGCAAACGCATCGCAATCGCACAGTTCTAGAAAAAATTCAATTTGGATTCTGATAAAAAAAAAACACCAAAACCGCAGTATAGTTTATGGTTGCCAATTCCAGCCAACCGCAAAAACTTTATTTTTATCTATATATATTGCTGCATGTGTTCCTGGAAAGTCAGTGTTTAGTTGGAGTTTTGTGAGGTTGGAGACGTTCGATCGTTTGTCATTGTTATTGTTGTTAAACTATTCACATGTTTCTTGCAGACAAAGTACGATGCCTGGGAGGATAGTGATTTTAATGATCTCGATGATGCATCATTGAAAAAGCTACTTGAGGAGGCCTATTGGTATCGCAATCCCGGCGATAGGAAAAACAAGAGCGAGCGCTTTTTGGTAAGTTTACCAACATTGAATGCGGCGCCACCCGAGATTCTCTTTTATGCTGACGTTTTTTTCTGCTTCTAAAGCAAATGCTCAAAAAGGCTGAGTACGACGAGGAGAACTCTTATCGTGCCATCAAAACCTGCCTTACACGCAACACATCCGCATCCGCCGCCTCATCTGCCGCCGCAGCCACGTCCAGCAGTGCTGGTAGCTTCAGCTATCATTCACATCATCGTTCGTCCGGCTCTCAACGCCATAAGCAAGGCGGCTCCTTGCAGGACTTAGTCGAGGCAGCGCACCGTAGTGAACTCGCCACAACCTCGTCGCAGGCAGCGGCAGCTGCAGCAGCAGCCACAGCGGCGGCGGCCAGCCAACGTTTCAACTGTGATTATCAGCTAAGTGGGGGACGCTCCTCGACGCATCGTCGCCAACAACAGCAGCAGCACAACAGCAACAACAACCAAACCTCCGCATCCAAGAAGATCAGCAAGAACTCATCCGTATCGGCGCGTCAGCGTGAAGGAGGCAGCCTGCCCAGCAGTGTTAATCAAGTGATGGATGCGGCCAAACTGAAACACCTGATGAGTGGCGGCGGTGGCAGCGAACCAGCCACCACCTCCTCGGCTGGCGGCAGTTGTCTCAGTCTGCCCGAGACGCAGGCGGGCACACAATTTGATATGGATGAGGATGTCGCTGCCGGCGCCAGTGCCAATATCCAACATGACCCTCATCTGTTGGAGGTAAGCGATGACACAATGAAGCATTGGGACATTCATTTGGATGACACAATTTGGGATATGTTGACCGGTCCAGATTGGCAGGTGGTAAGATGGCCTAAGCAAGTAGGCAGCCAATCAATGGTGACGAGCAAACATAACCCACAAACTTACCCGAGCACCACATTAGCTAATCTTGTATTTGACTTGTTCAAATCATCTAAACACTCATTAACAAATCACTAACGCTCCGTATCCTTCTCCTCATCCTTTGATTTTGAATTAACTAAGAGAAGATGAATTATCAAGATGATTTATAAAGTTTCTTCGGTTTATAATCCCCCAAAGAATCGGGTAATAACTGATTCTAAAAGAAGCAACAGAAAGAATGAGAGAAACAGGCTAAATATGGAATAATGGAAAAGAAAGGAAAGGCAAGGACTAGGAGAAAAAATGAAAGTTACAAAACTGAAACAGAAATTGGATAAAGAAACAGAAAGGGAAGAATTAGCAAGAGAAATGGAAGAGGATTATCAGTCATGCTCCCATTATCACCTTCGCAAAACTTTTGCAATTTCAAGCCGGTTTTTAGCCCAAATTTGGACTATAAATCGCAAAATATTTGCGAAAGCATATTAAACAAATGCAAAAGTACTGAAAAAAACAAAAGAAGGAGCAGGATCTAGAAAAAGCACGAAAAATAAAAGCAAAAAATGAATTCAGAAAATTTGAAGAAAAGATAAGTGCTCGGTGGTGGACCAAAGGGTCTTGGTTTAGAGTACTGTGCCATGTACATAACCGGCCACCTTCACCAGCTATTGACTTCAGCTGAAAGTAGGTTAGGTAAAGTTAGCTTACGATGGTAGAAGCTGTTAAGCCTTTTCACTTAGGCCAAAATAGGCCCGTTGTGATACCATATAACTAAACTAACTAAATTTTGCTTTTACACGGTAAAGCATACTCATACCTTTTGAACCACTTAAAAACCAGCACAAGCTTGAGAAGCAATGCAATCTGCTGAAATTTTAAATAGAAAAGGTTAACCTAGGATTGCGAATCGTCTCTTACTGAGCGCTGAACAGTGGCTGAGAAGATGATAGATGCTTTCTTAATCAACTAAGCAACAGCTTCTGCAATAGTCATTGTGGTTGCTGCTGTGAGAATTCTACCAGCCTAGACGCAGTAACGTCAAAGCTCTATTAAAATTTAGAGTGGGCCAAATAAGCCTAGAGATTTCACAGGTGTGAATTGATCTCCAGCAGTAGATAGTTTCTTTTATTTTTAGTTTCTTCTTCTTCTTGATTGGCCCGATGCATGCATCACAACCGTTCGACGGTCTCGGCCGCTGCGATTAATGTCCGCCAGTCGCTTCTGCTCCGTGCGAGCTGGGACCAGTTGGTCACACCAAGCTTGGCAAGGTCTGCCCGAACCTGGTCATCCCATCTTAGTCGGGCTCCCCGCTGCCTCTTCCTCCGTAGTCAGCCGCCTTCGAATAATAAGCTTTCCTTACTGGAGCTTCTTCGTCCATCCTGGTGACATGTCCTAACCAGCGCAGCCGCTGTTGCTTTATGCGCTTGACCAGACAGGTGTCCCCATAGAGCTCATACAGTTCGTCATTATTTCGAATGCGGAAATCATCGCCAACTTTTAGGCCCTCCGATTCACGGTATCTTTCTTTGGGCTTTTTCCGTTGGGTCTTGTCTTGAGTCTTTGCCGTAGTGTTTGGTGTCCGTTTCATGTGTTGTACGTCTTTTGGATAGGTTTTCGTCTTGTCTCATTTACCGCCTGTTCTGATGCTCTCAATCTCTGAACGTGCTTCCGCCCGTTCGTTTTTGCCGATGATGTCGATATCATCGGCATATGCGAGTAGCATTAGATCTTTATAAATAAAGGCGCCCGTTCTGTTGGCAGTGGGCACCGGCGCGGTATATATTCCACAGTAGATTGAAGAAGTCCAGTGGTATCGCCCTGCCTAAAACCTCTCTTGGTATCAAATGGTTCGGAAAGGTTCTTTCCTATTTTGACGGAGCTTTGTGTACTTCTCAACGTCATCATGCAAAGACGGACGTACTTTGCTGGTATACCAAGGGTAGACAAGGCTTCAAAAAACCTTGACCTTATCGGCGTGTCGAAGGCTGATTTATAATCAACAAATAGATGGTGTGTGTTGATGCCTCTCTCATAGGTCTTCTCCAGGATTTGTCGTAATGTGAATATCTGGTCTGTGGTGGATTTACCAGGTCTAAAGCCACACTGATAAGGTCCAATCAGTGTGTTAATAAGCGGCTTAAGACGTTCACAAATAGAAGGAGACTATGATGAACACTAAATTCCAATCGTCGGGCATGCTTTCGTCAACCCATATACGGCAAGAAGTTGGTGCATGCACCTTCCATCTTCCCCTCCAGCCTTGAACAATTCAGCGGGCAGCTCATCAGCGCCTGTGATTCATTGTTCTTTAGCCTTTGTATGGCTACAGACTTCCTGTTGGGTCGGCGGGTCTATTCTATGTTGTCGATTGTGGCATCGCTACTTCTCTAGAGGCGGCATCATGTCCCCCGTTGAGGTAGCTTCTCCATTTGTTAAGCGCCACTGCGGATCGGTGACCAGATTCCCGTGTTCGTCTTTATGTGCGACTCTGGGCTTAAAACCTTCTGTTAATTGCTTATTTTTAGTTTACATGTCGCAAATGCCACCCCCTCCAGGGAGCTGGGCGACTATCTCGTTGCCTTCAATGTTGCGGTATTCAGGCAACCACACGACACGTATTCTAAAGAGACATCTTATTCATGGATTTGCGATACTCAGTCAGTATTTATGCATTGTTATTGTTACCGTCAAGAGCTTTAAATGCAGCTTGACTGTCAGAAAGGATAAATACATTTCCTTTCTTGACCACAAGTTTTTTAAGCTGTTTAGTAGCCTCCTAGACAGCTACAGCCACTGCCTGATAGACGCTACAATAATCGCTAAGATGAAAGGACATTTGTATATCTTGGTCTCATCTGACTTTCCAATTTTAAACCATCTGGCAAGCTGCAATTCAATCGTCTTGTTAGTATCAAACGCTAAAGTGGACAATTGTCAATATTTGTTGGTGTCGAACAGGGGCGCCCATGCGCATTGCGCGAGCCACGCATTTGTTGCTTTGTAACGCAAAGGAACAGCTCACGCATACAGGAGCCACGCATTCCATAAGCCAAACAAATTTATATGCGGTCTCTGTTTTTTGTTGTTGTCGCGTTCAGACCTGCAACAACAACATCATATGTGTTTCTCTTCTCTCTCTCCGATGTCTCTCGCAAACTCGAACGCAACAACAAAATTGCTTAGCGTAGTCGGCCCTCGCCTTGTGTTAAGAGGCGCCGCTTCTAAATGCGCCGCTCAAACATAAGCACTACGTTGGCTCTGGAAATTAGACCGCGTGATTAAGACCGCCGTGCATTTTGTTGGCGGTCTAATTTCATTCTGCAAAGATTTAGACCGCCATCACAAAGAAATTAGACCGCGCGGCCTTATTTCAATTTTAAAATGAATTTAGGCCGCGATCATCACTTTTCAAAATGAAATTAGACCGCCGACGGCGGTCTTAATTCACGCGGTCAAATTTCCATCACCCCACTACGTTGTACTCTATGAAGAGTTCTAAGAACAGAGGATTTACCCTCTCTCCCCGTAGTAGAATGGGGTTAAAGACGACTGTATAATGCCAGTGTACAGTGCAGTGGTCGCCTTAAAGTAAAAAGCATAAAAATGTTTCGGCGAATTAGAATTTATAACTCAAGCCAAGAGATTGAGAAAGCTCGAAAAAAGACGAATTAAAAATTAAAGAAAAAAATAAGTTTTAATGACGCAGCAAAAGGATCAAGCACATGGATCATATCATTATCTTTAAATTTTTGTGGCAGAAACTAAAACTGTGTTAAATGTCATAATTTTTATTTATCGTATATTGCAATTTCTTTTACAAAAAGGAACAAAAATGATTTTATATAATCAACAAAAATTAATTTTTGAGCTTGAAAAGGAAAAAGTTTAGAAGGTCGCTGACCGGGGTTCAGGAATAACTTTTGTTTTTTGCTAACTGAAGTTTAGTCAAAATTGGTAGGTCATTTGGTTTGGCATTATTTTTTGGGCATTTCTTAGTTTTGTATGCTCAATTATATTTCTTATAAAAGTAGTTTTGTCTAAGTCCCATACACACTCGTCTTATTATTTTGCGTCTGAGTGACTTGTATGATCGTCTGTCAAAGTGGTTGATTTTTTGGCTTCGTGTCATTCGTTCACGAAAAGCTCACACACTAGAAAGACATGAATATATACAATTTTTATTGCCCTTGCTCTGTTCTTCGAAAAATCAACTGTAAACGCCGTTAAGTTGATATTGTTATCTCAAGAGAGAGAGAGACATACACAACCATAAGTTCGGCTCACGCTTGCATAAAAACACGACTGACTTCTACCAAGAGGTAGCTATGGCTGGACAGCTCTGACTTAGAGCCAATTTTGAACCAAGCGCTTTTGCTTTCGCATCAAGTGACAGCAGCACACTGAAGTTTTTGGACATAGCTAAGAGAGAGCAATATCTTGTTCGTTGCACATTTGTCGGAACCGGCCGGATCAGACGACTATAGCATATCTGCCATAAGAACGATCGGTCAAAAAACTAGTTTTAGTAAGAAAAACTTTTTTTAATATGAAAAGATGGATTAGAAAAAAGTCAGAAAATATCAAATGGCACAAGGATGACCAAAAGTAGACGCAGTATGTAGACCACCAATAGGTAACCACATAACCCCCCTGTCCCTCGCAGCCCGGCCCGTTAATTCTCTCAACACACAACGCAATACATTTTACAATAACAACGCGCTGTTCGAAGGCTGATATGTAAAACGTAAAATTGGCTATACAGCTCCTCCAACGGGGCCAAGCCAAGCCTTCTCACAATCTCTTGGCGTGTGTGCTTTTAAATTTTTCGCACAAGAAAAAGGGACCGAATCCGAACGGCAAAGTTTGAGAATTGGCATTTTCATGGCTAGATTACTTCACAGCTGGCGCCAATAGCTGGTGAAGGTGACCGTATGTGTAAAAGCTATTTTTCTATAGAAAGAAAAAAACTTTTATTATTAGATGTTCAGAGGCGGGATGGAACCCACGACCTCCCGCCCAGCAGTCCAGGACAATAACTGCTGGGCCACAGACGGCCACTTCGAAGGCAAATGAAAAACAAAATGATTTCTAGTGCCCACCGCTGGTATAGACTAAATCCGTTTCTATACAGTTATGTTTGCTTCATGAAGTTCTATTCGATTTTGTATTGAAGTACATTCAAACTGCGTGACTCTTTTAACCAATCTAGCAAAGATCGATACAACGATCTACAAATCAACCCTGCATCGAATCTATCTTAATGAGGCTTCACGCCCAAGCTAGGCCAAAAAACTTCGCCTGCATTTACTGCCTCTCCACACCTCTTTCCTATAACCAAAAACTTCCAGGAACTTTATGAAGGAAACTTCACGAAGGAAATGCATGAATGTAGTTTTGAATTTTTACCAGAGATTAAAACTGTAACCATTAACCGCAAAAAACACTTTAAATTTTGTAACCGAAACCGTAACCGAACAAAAACAAATTTCTTACAACCGTAATCCTATAACCCTTATTAACATAACCGGTTACCAGTACAGAAATATAATAGAAACAAATTAGTAAAAATTGCGTTAAACTTAAAATTATTTGATGTATGTATGTAGTTAATTGTATTTGTGAGAGATTTCGTACAAGCGATTGAATTTGAAACTAGGACTGGTAGGATTTTATATTGGCAACTTCCAGAAACAGTCCACAAAGACCAAAAAAATTAAAAGTGGTAAAGGACATTTTTTTATTTTCATAGAGAAACAAATTAAATTAAACTAATGTACACCCAATCGTCGTTATTTTCAGCGCCGCCGCTATTTCATTACCCATTTTGACATGCCTAGATATTAAATTACTTTTGCTATCTAAAAATATTTTTGAGTAGAGTACAAAAATTAAAAACAAAATGCATATAAAACCCATAAGAAACTTTGTGACTTTCATTCATTTTTAAGTTAATTTCAAAAAATTAAATTACACAAAAGTGTAATTGGTATTACAATAAGCGTTTCTAAGCGGTTTCTTGCATTCGATAGGTAATCGGTTAAATTAAATTTAGAAATTTTTGTTGTTGTTCTACCTGCGGTTGTTGTATTCTGGTTCAAAGTTAAACAATTTTAAAACACAGGCCCATGGTTGCAAACATTTTTTGGGAACGGATTATCTGAAAGTGAAAATGAAAACGAGGTTTTGTTAAGAAATGATGTAATTCTGGTGTGAATTAGGATATTTTGGAGTCACTAAATAGCGGAGTTATGGCGTTTCAAAGTCAAAATTTCGATAATCGAATTTTTCGCCACTCTATTGGTTCTAGCTCCGTTTTTTAACCGATCAAAAAATATCCTAGTTTAAACCAAAGGAGTAATTTAAAAAATAGAATTTGAAAATCGGTCAACAGTTACTATTTAAATTTTTGCAACCATTTTGGAAGAACCCTTTTCGACAACTGTTTTTGATCATATGAAAATTATTCTTCATATTTATTTATTATTTTATTTATTTACAAATTTAGATAAAATATACAATATTAAATCTAAGAGGTTTGAGTGGTGCTTTAGAGTGCTAGTAACTGGACCTTCGACTCTTATTCTTGATAGATTTCAAACATTGATTTGATGTATTTTGGCTTTCACTGAAAAAAGGTTATCAAAATCGGTCAAATAGTTCTCAAGAAATTTGGGCCAAAGTGCGTCAAGAAATGTAAAAAAAACCAAAAAAATATTTTTTTTTAAATTAACGTTGATTTTGTAACTTCTTTTAAAGTTTTTTTTAACTAAAATAAAAAGAAAAAACATGGAGTTTTTAAAAAATACGAGGGTCGATGAGCAGTTTGTTTATAAAGGGTGATTTTTAAGAGCTATAGAAAAGTTTTTCAAAGAAAACCACATAAAATTCAAAAAATTCATGAAATCTTTATTTGAATCGATAGTACGGTCCATATAATTTAATGTTTGAAGATTATTTCATGCAAATGTTGACCGTGACTGCGCCTCAAATGGTCCATCCGCTTAGTCCAATTTTGGCATACTCTTTCCAACATTTCGGCCGGTATCTCACGAATAAATGCTTCAATGTTGTCTTCCAATACGTCAATTGAAGCGGGCTTGACTGTATAGACATGAGCTGTAACATAGCCCAACAAAAAATAGTCTAAAGGCGTTAAATCGCACGATCTAGGCGGCCAATTGACCGGTCCCGAACGTGAAATAAAATGTTCACCGAACTCGACTCTTAATAAGTCCATTGTTGCGTGTGGCTGTGTGGCACCCTTGTTGGCACCGCTCTTGATTTTGCAAAAAAACATATCATCTCTCGGTAGCGCTCACCATTCACAGTTACGTTACGATTTGCATCATCTTTGAAGAAGTACGGTACAATGATGCCACCAGCCCATAAACCGCACCAAACTGTGTCACTTTTACTGGATGCGTTTATTGGTGGTTTAATGTCCAACAATGTAAATTTGGTGCGAAATTTAGTCACAATAGTCGAATAGCCGTATAAGTGGGTCGATTAAACTGACCATAAAATGGAAGAAGCGCGCGATGAACTTTCTTAACAGAGCAAGCAATTTGCTAATAAAATTCGATGATTTGCAAAAGCGTTGTTCGTTTGTCAGACGATTCATGGTTAAATTATAGACCAAACTGAAGATGTTTTTATAACAAAACAAAACGAAACGTACGAGAGCTGATTTAAACCAATGTTGCCACAGAATCTTCTTTTAGAGGGGCGAAAAAATATTGATTTTGTTTATTTTTGTAAAACAAATTTTCGGATCTGCTTGAAAGTTTTTGAGGGTGTTTAAAAACTATAAAACGTTTAAGCAAATATAAAAATAAAACAATTTTTTCTGAAGGTATACAGTACCCTTAACAGTAAGATTTGTTTTGCATTACAACAGAAAACACATAAATAATATAATAGGAAAAAATGTAGCGTGCATCAAAAAGGATTCACGGCTTTTGATAAAAAACGACACATTATTTTGGCTCCAAATAAGGTTTTTTAGAATCCTCTATAATATTCATCTTTCTTTTAAGGTATTAGAAATTGTTTTTAGGGCTGCAAACCGGTTCGGAGTTGAACCGCTCCGGAGTCCGAGTCTCCGGCATTTTTGGGAAGACCGGAGCAAAACAAATTTTTCTGTTCGAACCTGAATCCGAACCGGAGTAAAAAAAAATTAAAAAGGGTTCGGTTGAAAAATATGTTTCTACTAAACTTTTTCTAGTATCTATAAATTTCCAATACATCTTAATGCACTCATGCAGGTTTTTGTAAGTTTTACATATTTGAAAGCGCTTACAAAACCTTTCTTACATTTTAAATTCAATTCCAATCTCTACAACTGAATCTTGGAATCCAAGAAACCAAATTGACCTAGAACACAAATAGCTTGCAAATAAACGTATAATCGTCAAATGGAACTAATTAACAAAAGCATCAATGATTTCTGTACCAGATCTTCATCTTCAGATGAAACTAAATTTTTCACAAAAAAGCAAAATAATAATAAAAATGTGACAAATATCAAGCCGGTGAAGGACTTCTTTGATTTTTTTTCTCGAAATTTAAGGATTGTTTTTAATTTCTTATGTATTAAAGCTTTCTAAAAATGATCATTGTGAAGAACTTAAAAATACTGATGGCTGACCATGATATTTAAGTAGGGCAGCAAGCCGAAATAAACAAACATGTTTGATTGATTCCGCAATGCTGAGCTTACAATTGTTGTGCACGTTAGCAAGGTCAGCCTTAAGTTCTGCCTAAGGTTTGCAGTCCTGATTGTTATGCTAAACACACTTAAACTTTCAAAGTGTCTTCCACTTTTTGTGGCGTGCGTCACGAAATTTTGTGATCAACTATTTCGCAACAAATACCTATTATTAAATTCGAAAGTAAACTTCAATCTCACTATGTATAAGTTGCAGGTATGTCTTTTGATAGACCAACATTTTGTTATATTTTCATCCAAAAACGTCATGCGGAAGTTGCCCATATGTGAATTGAGAAGAATAATTATAGGGATGTAAACCCGTACGTATTACGGGCACAGTTGTGACATTTAGCATATAAAGTCAAACAGTTTTATTTCGAACTGCAAACGTTTATACGAAAATCTCTAGAAATTTATGGGACACCCCCGAACATAATACTTTTATATAAGGTGGTTTTTTATCTTTTAGCTAAATCTCTCAATTACTTACAAATTTAAAATAGGTGAAAATGCTTCTGTATTAGAAATTTGAGCTTAGTACATTTACTGAATAATTGAGATTCCAAATGGAGCCGCTTTTGTCTGCATGAATTTGTTGAAGTAATCATTTATACTAATAAGCGTAAGCGAAACCCGAAACAGAATTAGGTTAATAACCGTAATCGGAAAAAAAACGATCGGCCAAATCCGTAACCGTATCCTTAACAGTAATTTGTTTCGGTTTTCATTTGTGATTTGTATTTAATCTTTCTTGCGAGCGATCTTGCTTTTATTCTAAATATTTCATACCTTAAAACAAACTTTGCTAATGTAATGTATATCTATCTGTATGTTAGTCTACCGAGAGGGCCACTTCAATTGTGGTGTCACATGCATTCTAATAATGTTAACACAAAATTAGACATGTTTGTGGATTACTGTCCTCTTTTCTGTATATGTTATTTAACAATATGTGTGAATTGTGGTCGAGTCTCATTAATTAACTTTTCTGTAGTGTATGGTGTGTGCGTGTCCTATCGTCCTAGTGTATACAGTGTACTACTCCCAAATGAATAAAAAACAAATACTTTAATCTATATAACAATTCTGATCTTTTTCCCTCCTCCCCACCCATCAGCAATTGGAGGAACTGCGCGAGATACGCAAAAAGAAATTAGGCCCACTTACGGCCAGCAGCTGCTTCAACACAACACAGCAACCACAATCCATGCCACCTCTCGACAATCTGCAACATCAAATGCAGGAGGAGTCATCATCAGCATCTACCACTGTCAAAGAGTTCCTAATCGATGATCCGTTGCACTTTTCTGTCTTGGAGCTATCGGCCAAGCAGCAATCACAACAATTTCCGGCCGTGCCGGTGTCTAATGCTGCTACAGCAAATGCATCAGTTGGCCTGGGTTTTCCCTTGCTGCTGGATGAACAGCAGAAGCGTAATGTGGAGGCTGGCTATGTGTCGCTTAACGATAAGTACACAGCCTGCTCTTCTGTATATGGCGGCGGAGCTCTGGCTGCTGGGGAACAACAGGTTAAGGCCACGGCCAATGGATCAGCAGGACGCGGGGTGGCCACTGCTCCCGCTGCAGCAGCAGCAGCAGGCAAGGTCACAACGGTAAGCAGAGCTTCTCCTCCCACTCCCACATGCCCGAATCATATGTTTCCCTCTTTTATAGCGTCAATTTGATGAGAATGGCAATGCCTTGAGTGAAGCGGGCTACGGCCAGTCCCAGAATAATAATCAGTTTACTGCCTTGATTACCACCACAGTGGCTGGAGGTGGTGCCACACCCGCTGCTGCTGTCTCCTGCACTGCTGCACCACCACGTCAGAATAGTGTGTCCACCTTGCTCTCCACAGGCAGCAATACCACCACCACAGCCATGGCAGCAGCAGCTGTGGCTGCTTCCTTTAACAGTACCCTACAACAGGCTCCAACTGCTGCTGGCGGAGCAGGCGTGGGAGGAACAGCCAATAACAATACCACCACCAAATTGAAATCCAAAAAGAAATCCCAACAAGAACGGAACACCATACAATATTTTGTGGATGAGAAATCGGTGGCTGGTTGTCGCGGAGCCGATCCTGTCGAGCAATTGCTCAAGTATATCGAAAACGATGAGAAGAACAATGGCGGCAGTGGGGCTAATCCCAAGAAGAAGGAGCGTAAGAAGCAACAACAGAAACTTAAGAAAAGCAATTCCCTGGAGGAGCTAAGCAGCAGAGCCAAAATGGAGGTGGATGAGCTAAAGTATCAGGCGGCCACCACGGAAATGATGCGGCCAAAGAAAGGTGGAGGTGGGGGCAAGACAAATTCGGCCTCAGTGGCGGACATTAACAAGAATTGCCAAAAAGAGCAGCAGCAGCAGCAGCAACACCAGGCGGATAGGCAACAGGTGCGTGTGGTCCAGCAGCCGCCACGTAAAGGTGAGCGACGCTCCTGGGGCACCGAAGAGCTGCAGTATTTGGGAGGTGAACAGCAGCCGACGACACAGCCCTTAGACTGGGACCAGATGGATGCCAAAATGTCCTATCGCTCGCTGCCCTTGGCTTTGCCCGCTTTGGCACGCATGTCCGAATTGGATGCCCTGAATACGGTGCTAACAGAGACGGCAGAATTCCATGTGGTCACCAAAAAGAAGAAGCCCAAAAAGCAACGTGCTGTTACCATGGATGATGCAGCACTCCAGGCTGGAGACAATTTACAGCACATGCAACCGATAACCAAATCCGCTTCCTCCAATATGATGTGCCAGCGCAGCCACCTCAGCCAACATCAGCAGCATGTGCATCATGGCAATCATTATAATCACCAGGCCAAAGTGCTAGACAAGTCGTCAGCAGCGGGAGCCAATCATACTAACACCACAGCAGCTACTTCATCATCATCATCCTCCTCAACCAATCAGCAGGATAACTCACGCCGCAAGTCCACCTCATCGATGCCGCCCTCGGAGAAATCCGATTCCAGTGATCTCGACTCGGTACACTCGCTACCCATACAAACGGCTGGCAAAAAGAAGAGCAGCAGCTCGGCACAGGCCCATCACCATCATCATCGCCAGGCCAAGCACAACAACAACAACAATAACTATTCGCCTCCTGCCCCCATTTCCTATGCGGATATTGCACGCAATAAACAGGAGTTGGCTGCCGCCGCTCTAAGTGAGCCCGAAACGCCGCCCGAACTGACCGCCGGTAGTGGCGGCAAAGCCAAATCAAAGACCAAACCCGATTTCCCCGAGCTGCCGGGCCACCAGGCGAGCACCACTCCAACCACAGCAGCGGGAACAGGGACTGCTGCTGCGGCTGCTGCTGCCATCAGCTACTCGCAGAGTCTAAATGCCACACCCGCCAGCAGCAGCAGCGATGTGGAAACCACCACAGCTGAATTAACCACAGCTAGCTCCTCCAGCAGCAGCAATCACTCCTCGGCGGCCTCAACGCCGCCTGCTTTACAGAAATCCAAGAGTGTGGACAATGAGGCCAGCAGCTACAGTTACAATAGCAGCAATCTGGACCAGCAATATCCCGCCCTGGAGAAGACAGTGAAGCGGCATAGCACCAACAATGTGTCACAGCTAAACTCATCATCCTCCTATAATTTTGCCGCTGCCGCCAAGCAGCAGATGGCGGATAAATCTACCTCAGCTAAGCTTAAAACCAAGCCTAAGGAGACCACCAAGAAACAGCCTAGTCAGGAGGAAGTGGTAGTCATTACTCTCAAATCTTCAGCGGCCACCCAAACGGATAACTCCAAGAAATTGAAATCGTCCAGTGGTGGTGGTAGTGGAGGGGGATTGGGTTCCACGACAGCAGGCAATGGGGCCGGTACCTCCTGCTGCCCCTCCGCTTCCTCATTAATGGGTTTGGCTGGTCGACCGGCAGTCATAATACTCAACGATGAGAGGGACAACCTACATAATGAGTTCATCTTTGGTGATTTCAATGAGGATGAGCTTAAAATGTTTCATGAACAGGAGGAAGGTACACAGGATCCGCCGCCCTCCTCAGATCTAATGAATGATTCTGGCCATAACATTAGCTCCACTCTGGATATGCTTTCGATCTCAGGCGAGGCTGTAGTCCAGTCATCGCCCCAGCAGGCCCCAGTCAACATCAACAGCAGCAACACCTCCTCCTCCAATTCCTCTTTGTCGAATTCTGGTACCGCCGGCGCCAGCTCCGCTGCACCTGGCTCTCTTAACTTGGCCAATCAGTCCGGTGACAGTGGCATCATTGCCAACACTTCGGTCAATCATTTCCTTAGCAAGGCCAGCAGCAGCAGCAGCACCAGTGAGATGCATGTGTCCCTGCAACAGTTGGAGACCTGCAATGATATAGAGGCGGCCATTATTGCGGCTGCTCGAGCTGCGGCCGATGCGGCCAAACGTAGCAACAGCTGCTCTCGCAGCAACAACTCACAGCAGGAACAGCCACAACAGCAGCAGTCAACCTCATCATCTGCTACTGTCAAGGACAAAACCATTTCACATACTTTGCCCGTTTATATGGTTTGTCAGAACGATGGCGACGAGGATGATGAAAGTCTGCAGGAATTGAGCTTTATGCCCGATCTAAAGGGTGAAACAACTGCTGCAGTGTTAATGCCACCTGTTGCAGCCACATCACGCCAGGCGACGACCATTATGTCCAATACTGATCTGATTGTGGACTACATAGCCAGCAGTAAGTATTCAAAGGGAGGCACATGAGATGGGAGGGTTGACTACATATTTGTGGCAATTTATGGGGCTACCTACTTGTTGTTTATGCTCTTTTTGTTCAGTTGCTCACTCACTTGTTCTTTTTTATCAGCTGTCCTCTCAAGCTGTTGAGGAACTGAGCTACACTGCACGTCACTTAAATAGGTTCAACATCATCAATTCCATTGAAAAGTGGCAATAGCTCTGCAACTCCACTCTGCCAAATAGAGGTTATTATATTCCTGAATAGGTTATTAAGTGATAATCAGTACACAACCAAAAAAAAGAATCCCTTTTATTACTCATAGTAATTGCATAGAAATATTTTTGTTATTAGAATCAATTTCTTGTCCATATTCGTTGGTCACTTGAAAATCACTTACATATATTAACCAAACGGCATTTATACAATGTTTTACATGATATATAATGGTTTTTTTTCTGGGTTAGTATTTTGTAGATTTGCCCTCATTCAAAATTATTTCATAAATTCTGTTTTGTAAGTAATTGTAGAGGTTTTCCAACATTTGTAGAGAAATTTTAGTTCAACTTTCCTCAATTTCAGTAATCAATGAGCGGGCTTACCAGCACAAACCAATCATTTAATAACCTTGTTCCACTGGCATATTCTAGAGCAGAGTTCGCCAGCCATAGCCGCTGGGGCACGAACATACTGACTCACACCGAATGCTTGCCGAAGTCATGCTTCACTGTGTGTTGGAGAGAGACACAGTCACATTTTCGTGCTCTCTTCTTGGGGAAACCTGTTCTAGACGTCATCTGCTGGATGATCTAAATTACCTCATTCTTTCTGTATATTTCCTTATAAGGACTGATAATCAAGTCACTGCCACGGATGTTCTAGTTATTGTCACAGCATATAGCGTTTCCAAGCTAAAGGGCTAGATTTTCTATCGATATGCTATCGAACCCCCTAAGTGTTACCAATAGGAAAAGCTGCTCAGTTTTAGCTCAGTGGGAGTGGGTTTAGCCTAGGGGGAGAAGTGTATGGGCCCCCTTGATTAAAAACAGGCAAGCGGAAAGTGTTCCATTCTTTGTTATAGGATGTTATAATGCAGGAAAATTTCATATGAACGAATCCCGAAAACTAGATATATCGTGGTAACTTTAATTTACAATTGCAGATGTAGAAATTCAATTAGCTGTTCTTTGTTTACGTTAGTGTGACCGTAAACAACATTCGTCAGTCGAACAAGAAAACATCCAGTGTTTAAATTTCAAAAGTCGAAGTAGCAAAAGTCACAGACTTAACTGATCAATATGAACTCTTGCTTTTGCTTTTGAGAAAAACAGAAGCCGCAGTGGAAGGCAGCAGCACAAAACGATTATTAAGAAAAGGTGAACAGCAGCAGCAGCAGTCGTCGCGCAACTTTTTTGATTTGTATTTTGATTCAACTTTTGTTCAGCGGCGTAAGTCGAAGCAGCAGCATGTGTTAGCTTCTACAAGTCGAAGGTAATAACGCGCCTGGAAAAAGCAAAATGCAAAAGCAGAAAAGAGTTTTGAGTCCATCTTCCAAGACCTGTGTTCACGTGCGAACAATAGGCCTGCCTCTTTCCGCGCAGGGATAAGAGGTGTTTATTTCTCTGTACCAAAGGTACACAGAGTATACTAAGTTTGTGCAAAATTATTTAACAGGGGGAAGGAATCATTTTCTACCCTATAAAGTATTTATACACTACAACAGAGTCTCAGAGATGGTAAGAGATAGAGGTTTAACATTTATAGGATATTCAATTCCAATACTTGCAGACAGATCAAGTTCAATTTTCGCCACGCCCCCGCAAATTGTAAAAAACGTTATATCTCCTACAGCTTTGTAGCTAGATGGTTTATACCTAAAAGATTATTATTTAGGGTGTTCACCAGCCCTCGTAAAAACGTAATTGGTAAATTTACCACACATAAGCTAGTGAGCGCCCCTTGTAATTTACCCTAGTAATTGTTGTGGTAAACCAGCTGTTTGTTTGAAACTAAACTGCGTCCAAAGCGAGAAAAGAAGCTGTCTCGATTGGGTGAGTCCAGAGATCTAGTGGTGTGAGAACAGCGGGTGATAGGGGGCAGTTGAAAAGGTGTTTGGTATCATGTGGTGTGAGTTCACATTTTGGGCATTCATCGACCACTTCAGGGCCTGTCCTTTGAGGCCTGGGGAGGGTCTCTTCGGCAGGGTTTATGGGGGGTGGTCTGCCTCCCAGGACAATATTGTCATGGTAGGCCGCAATGGTTCGGTGTGGGCATCCTTTTTGCGGCTGCGCAGGTTTCTGCCGTGATAGTTCCTGTTCCTAGGAGTGGTAGGATGTTTGGCATCTCACCTCGAAGTTCGTTTCGCTCCGGTACTTTCTAGCGTGACATTTCCTCTGCTGTGCTTTTGTGATTTGGATGTGTATCCTGTTGGCACCCTAACAGGTATGGCTGGGTCAGGAGCTTATTGGGATCTCTGACTGGCAATATCTCCGTCTCCTGATGGAGGTGGTCAGAGTGTGTTATCACATGGCATCCAGTGGCCACCCTCAATGCCGCGTTTTGTGCCAGTTGTATGTTCCTCCACTGGGTATCGCTAATATTAGGTGACCAGATAGGGGCCGCGTAGTTGACCATTGATCGGCCTATCGCTTTGTATGTGGTTGCGATAGTTTCTTTGTCCTTTCCCCAGGTGCTTCCTGAAATGGCTTTAAGGACTTTGTTTCGACTACGCACCTTTCTTATAACATCTTCTGAGTGTTTTGAGAACGTCAGAAGGGGGTCGAAAGTTACACCTAATATCTTGCGATATTTGACTGTAGTCACAAGTTGGTCTTGCATGTGAATATCCAGGGACATCGTGACCTCCTTGGTCCAGGTGGTGATGATTGTGGCAGATGATTTAGAGGCAGAGAGGCTGAGTTTCCTGCTGCTAAAAAAGTCTGCTATGGTGGAAAGATATGAATTTAGCCCTTGTTCGATCTCCGTTACGTTTCTCCCGGTGGAGGTAATAAAACAGTCATCAGCGTAGGCTACTAATTTAACTTCAGTCGGTGGAGGTGGGATCTTTGCCACGTAGAAGTTGAAGAGTATGGGGGATAGGACTCCGCCTTGTGGGACACCTAGCTTGATCTTCGCATATGAAGTAGCATTAGATCTTATAAATAAATGCGTTTTTTTTCTTTTTTTTTTTTGCAAAATTGGCGTCTTAAAGTTTCTATTTGGGGGCTTTTGGAGTTGCTAAGAGTTTGGAGTAAAATTGGGGATAAATGGACAGACAGAAGTAAAATTCGCTTTATCATTAAATATACAGGCCTGTTCCCGTTTTCGATATCGAACAAATCATGTGGAATCGGAATTGATACAGCTATCAATCCAGTTTCCGAAAACGATCAAATTATTCGGTTTGAAAAGTTGTGCCTTTGAGTGAGTGCAATGAAAAGTAATTGACAATTTTCATGTCAACGGTTATATTTTTTATCTATCCAATATTTTTATATTAATAAGTCATATTTTGAGAAGATTTTAAAGTAACCATAAAAATATTGGGCATTCAATTTGATTTAAAATTAATTATTTTAAAATTGCATGTAGACAAAAGCAAAAACGATCGAAATGAAACCGAGCTGTTCGCAATTCCGCATTAGCGCATGCGCAGTGCTGATCGAAATTGTTTATGTTACCATTGCTGAATTAAAGTTCGAAAACGATTCGAACTTTTATTCGAAAAGTAAATCGATTTCTATTTCACTCGGAAACGGGAACATCAAATGAAAACGATTCGGAAATACAATCGTTTTACTTTTTAAATCCACTCAGAAATGGGAACAGACCTGATAAACTATTCCACCGAGTAGCGACTTCTCCAATAATGCCATAAAATTTATTTGTAGTTTGGACTGTTTTAGTTTTTCATTGGTGACAGAACTTGATTTAATAACTCATAATTCGCTTACATTTGGACATCACCTCGTTAAGGCAGGTAAAAGGGATTGATTGTGTGCGTTCAAATCATGTTAATCATGTTTTAGCATCTAAATTGATTAATTTGAGCATCAACCACATTCATACACAGTAGGGTTTGGTTCAATAACATTTTTTTTTTGATAGTTGCATTTGGTAACTTGACAGAACCAGAAATTGGTCATCTTACATTTCTTAAAGACGCCAAGTAAATTTTATAAGAAAATTTTGTGGACGTGTCTTGTTCATGTAGGGTGGCAAAAACATCGATTGTGAAAAAAAATCATCGATGTCTGCAGCTTAGATAAAAACATAGATGCATCAATGTTACCCTCGATGTTTCTACAGCTCTAGCCCCTTCCCAATTTCTTAATTTACCAAATTATTTGTGATCTAAGCGATAGCGATCGATTTCGACTAATAATTTGGAGATAACTAAGACTGTATCGCATTAACCTATTCAAGCGACAAGAAAAATAATTTCAAAGCAAACATTAAAGCAGAGTTCCCCAGGGCCGAACATACTCGCCAATTCACACCAAATGCTTACCGAAGTCAAGCATCACTATGTGTGAGAGAGAGACACAACGGGGAACCATTACAGCATTAGAGTAACATTTTAAACTCTCTTTAAAAAAATAAAGAAATCTATTTACTTCCGTTAAATTGCAAAAGAGATACAACTAAATAAAGGAAACATGCTGAACTTTTTCAAGTGACGTGCAGTGTCATGAGCAACTGATCCCTAAAGCTAAACAAACTAACTATCTTTGATCCTATCTTCTATCCTGTATCCCTTCGAGTAGGAGTTCTAATTCCCCCGAATTTTTCTATTTTTTATATCTGATTTCATAACCATATTTCATTTCTAATTTCTTGTTTCGTTCTCTTTTAGCCTGGAATGCCATAGTCAATAGCAAATATGTGACCTTTTATAATGAGCAGACAGAACAGGAGACTTAGAAAGGATCCCTTGCAACAATCCCGGCAACCTACAGCAGCAGCAGCATCAGCAGTAACAACCACAAGCGAATAACAAAAAAGATGCTTTATTTTTCTCTTTAGTTTTTTTTTTTTTTTGGTGTTGCATGAAACTTTTTTTTTTGTTGATGAAATCTTTAATTACTATTTTTTTTTGTGCTGGCCATCATCATCCCTCCTTTCCTCATCCCCCAATATCATTATTATCAACAAAACGAACGATACATATTGCTAACCACAATAAATACGCTTTTAAATGTAACAAACAAAAAAAAAAAAAAACACAATATTTTTGAGAAGAGCACGACACTAAAATGGCAAAATGTGTATAAAAACTTGTTAAGAAAACAAAATTTGCTTATCAACTAATTTATTAAACAAACAAAAAACACAACACAATTTGGCCCAAAATAGCATTTCGTTTTTTAGGCTCTTTGTTTGTTGTTGGAACGCAACGTTTTATGATTAAATAATTAATTAATTAGGTTAAGCATAACCGAAATGTCTATGTACATACATAAAAAGGAAGAAGAGCAAATTTGATAAACTTTTGCGTTTAACTTAGTTCGTAAGCAGCCATAAATAAATAAGAAAATAAAAAGAAATACAGAAGCCTAATGAGGAGGAACGAAATATGCCGCCGTTTTGTGAACCCATAAAAAATAATAAATAAAAAAGCAAGAAAGCAAAAACAACAATAACAATAGTAGCTGAAACATTTAAGTCAACTCGTAGCATTAACAAAACAAGCAAACTACAAAATTTACTATAAATATATAAAGAATGAATAAACCTTAGGGGTTCTCTTAATTTGTTTTTTTTTTTATTAAAATTTAAAAAAGAATACTTAAATGTAAGAGTTTAACGAGAGCATCATATAAATGAAATTATTTAAATAAACACAGAAGAACTATATGCAAAAATATAAAACAAGAAACAACAACAACTACAAACAATTTTCAATTTCATACCACAACAAAAACTTATGTAGAATCAAAGAAAAAACGCAAACAAACAAAAAAAATCCAATAAACTTATGTGTAAGCTACGCAAGAAACTTTAAACCAAGACAAAAACAAAACGAACAAAAAAAAAACAAGAAGAATCCAAAGTTAAGAGTTGAGTCATTCATTTTCGCAAAAGTTTTGCGATTTGAAGACGAAAGCAAAGCTTTTGCAAGAGTGGAAATGGGATCACCGCTGTAGCTCTTCTATGGTTCTTGCGCCAAAATGTAATTCGTGTATAGGAACCCATGTAAGAGCTAAGTAATCCAACTCTACCAAAGTTACCGTAAAATATCAAGTTAAACAGGCTTAGTCAGTAACATTTTGTATCATTTAACATTCTGTTAGTAGAAATGTAAGCACTTAACTGTTATGCAGTGTGACAATGCAAGAGAGCTCTTCAGAAATGAAGAGAATACGAAAGGAAAGAATTCATAGGGGACCCACGACCACAAGAGGTGCCAAAAGTTAGCGACGCCTGGCCCGCAGGAGCCGAACACCGCTGTTCACACCGATACGAGCAGAGGCTTGGGTCAAGAGAGCAAACAGCTTTTCAGACAATAAAGTAGGTCAGAGCTGGTTTGATTTCCTTTATTTTCGCACACCAATACTCTCGTTTAAGACAGCAAGAGGTTTGGCGACAAGCATCCTGAGGGGGGTCCTCATAACTTACTTTAGTAAAGCTAGAATGTCTAGCTCCGAGAGTTTTACCAAGCATCCTTAGGATTCTTCAACTCATAGCGGAACAAAGGCAGAGAAGGTGTATTATTATTTCCCTTTTTCCTCGCACCTAGGACTTCTTCGTATGTCACGGTGCGTGACGCCAAGGAGTAATGCAGTGACCTTTCAAAGTCAATTTTCAAAACATACTCTAAAGTCCTCTTCTTCGTTTCAGTGTCTATCTGTTCTATCGATTCAAAACAGTGTCCACGGAACGGTCTCTTGGTGTATCAGTATGAATGTAGACCAGCCATGGTCACCGAATTCCCCCGGGGAAGCTGAGAAGAAGAGAGCCAAAAGCGTTTCATTCGCTGGCTAGCCTTTGATGCTGTCAGGTCGAAGCAAATTCACGGCGCTTTATTTTCGCACACCAATACACTCTTCCTTTTTGACCTCGCTCTCGTTGGCCAACGCTGATGTAGACCCAGGACTACAGTCATAAGAAAGGAGAAAACACGAACAATAACGAACGTCGCTTCGTCAAGTTAGAACTCAGTTTACGAATCGTAATCGATTACGTTGGCATCGAAGTGGATGCATACTGTAAGACCAGGAGCCGGAAATACACACATGCTCATCTTGGCGTTGCGTGTGTGTGTTTAGCCACGCTCATTTAGCACTTCGTTGTTGTTGCGAAAGAGCTCAGTATAAGCTCGTATACTGTCGGTCTGTCGACGTCGCTGCCGCAGAGTAGTATTGTATACAGATAAGATGGGGACGCGCCCAACTCTGCAGTAGACCGACCTATTCAGCTCTGCTCCGCTGAGAGTATGTTTGCTCTCGCTCTCTTTGTTTTTGAAGCGGTAACGGGAAACGCTGTTAAATTGTTTTTGTAATCTTGATACAAATTCAAAGGCATTGCTAACCCATGTGTTCCACAAATCATTTCGACTCAATTCCCAAACGACTTTGGTCGTTTTTGGTGGTTAAATCAATCAGTGTTGCCAATTTAACTGTTTATTTACTAGATCTACAGTTTTGAAAGTTAAGGGCCCTCCTATGGTCTAGAAAATTTGTTTTTCGATTCTTTTAATTTCCTAAACATTCTATTAGGATCTTCAAATCATCCTAAAAAAAACTTTCAAGCAGATCACACATACACAAATTTTTCCGACAGCTTAGGAGTTATTGGTTATGTGGGATTTTTGTACGATCCGTTGCTTTTGGAGTTCCCTACCAGTTATAGCACTTTCAGCATGAAAAGGTAGCTGCTGAATCGCAGTCGATGTCACCCAGTCTATTAAAGAGACTTCAATAGCTACCAGCCTCCGTTGTAATGCTGTTTGTGTCCTGTTTTCACAGTTGAATGGAAGCTGGAACTGGTTTATGGTTTTAAAAAAAAGGCCGTTAAAAAAGTAGCATGGAGTTCTTGTGAGATGTTTTTTGGGGTCAAAATGAGTTTAAACATCGAGCTTAAGTCAATCTCAGTCATTTTTGATACAATCCTTTTTCGGATTGAATGTAGTTCGAATATCGAGCTCCATTTTATATCGGGTATTTTTGCACCTAGCCGATTTCGAGATGAAATTAAGTAAGAATATCGATCTTATATCAATATTGGACCTTCCTGATTGGATCCGACAGAGTGATCAAATCGAGCTCGAATAATTTTGATAAAATCAATCCCGTGTGTTGAAAAAATGAGTCTAAATCGAGGTAAAGTCAAGCTCTCCCGTGCTAAAGTCGGGATCAAGACAAGAACTCCGGTATTGAAAAATCCGTACTCAACTCAATCCTTCTCCTAATTGGTTTGAGAAAATCCGGGCTTGACCGAGTTCTAACATCGTTTGGGATTGATTTTAGCCCGGATATGTCGGCTTTTTTTTCTGTGTACTTGGCCCGTTTGTGCTCGCTGTCTTGGTTCGACACACACGAAATGATCGCAAGCACATTGAGTCAGAACGAGCAAGCTCATTTCTCGCACGAGTAATAATAGAACAAGCTCGTTAAAGCTCGCGGCAGAACGAGCATCTAGCGAACTTTATGTCAGCCACGGGCGAGTCTCAATCAAAACATGCCAAAATCATGCTCTCACAAGTTGTTACTTGTAACACTTGTGTTACTCGTGCACGAGCTTTGCTCATAACAGCTCACAGCAGATCTTTGATTTCGGCAACAACAGCTCGACAACAACAGACTACAAGTCACTGCGAGTAGTCTTTTAGTTAGACAATGATCAGCCAACACACGAATTCTTTAGCATTTTTTTTTGTGTATGCTGCTTAAACGAGCTCAACGATCTTCCAGCGTTGAATTTACTTGTATCGCTTTTGTGGCAAGGGTGAACGAGCTTGTTCGTGACAGCTCACTGCAGTTCTCTAGTTCTAACTAAAAATTTACTGAGCTGAACTGTAAGGAAGGCTGTGATTTCGTCCAAATCAGCAAATGCTTTTTCTTCTTTGCCGATTTTTAGTCTTTTTCATGCTAAACACAAATATTTTTCCATAATTTTAAAGAAGTTTGTTTTGCTGTCAAGTCGTTTAGGAATTCTCAAACGATTATGGTAGCTCTGGCATGGAGTGGGAGCTGTTGGCTTCAGTACAAGTGAGCGAAGATCGCTGATGATTTGGTAGAGATACCAATGAAACAGCTGTACGATCAACTAGCTTTCGTTGTGGTGTGTTGTGTTCCTGCTTTTTGGAGTTATGTGCAAGCATAACGAGACCTCGACCCAGCTTAATATGGATGGTTTTTAAAGAATATTAAAGAAATTAGAACAAATGACATTTGCATTTTTCGCTCAATTTGAGTACTGACAACGACCATCTAATATCTAAACAGCATCTTTGCCCGTTCGAACCAAGTTCAGTTTGCAACCGCAACCGTCTTCGTCTCAAACTCGAACCGTCTTCGTCTCAAACTGAACGGTTTCACTCGCATCCATCAGCCATGCCATAGCAAAACAAAATACAACCGGTACAGAGCAAGACAGGTTGAGGATCGAACCTGACTGCCGTAGCAGCGCAGCTGACAGCGAAGAGCCTCTGAGCAAAGGTTCTATCTAGATATTATACTATTATTATTAGATATCGTTGGTACTGAGAACTGGAGCTGTCTTTAATGATTGGGCCTAAACTCACTTCTAAGGCGTTGCGCTGTGGGAAAGTTCTAAAGCAAAGTATAATAAGACTTCGCTCGAATGTTCGAAAATATCGAAAAAGCTAAAAATAGGTAGGCAAAGTTAATAAAAAAACAGCATTTCCACTTTCAAAGTAGCTAGATTTAGCCACTAAATAGCTTGAATGGCAGCATTGAACACAAACAACTTTAGGAACATAGACATTACAAAGGTGCTGACATTTGTACAGTAACTAGGGTTGCTAAGGAAGTTGTAAGCTCTTCAATGGGGCCACAATAGATCAAGAAGGTTATAAGATAGGATATGAAATATAATTTTTCTGTAAAAAAGGTTTTTTTGTGATCAACTATCGGCAGACGCACAGGTCACACTAATGTAAGTTTTGCAGGTTTTTTAAAAATATTGTATAAATTTTACGGATTTCTTTGTTAGAGATCAAAAGGAAACACAATTAGTCAAAATTGAGATTTCATTGAAAATATTAAGCATTTCACTAACAGAATGTTAAATTTTACGTGATTGTTGTTCACAAACTATTTATTTATTTAACACAAAAAAAATTCTTTTGTGTATGTGTATTTATGTAAATTACGTGTAGTTGTGTGTTCGTGTGTGTGTGAGTGTGTAAATAAGAAACGTTGAATTTTTAGTTACTCAGAACGCCTCAGCTTAATAATGCCTTAAACTAGGGGGTCGGCAGTGTGAGCAGAGAATTTGCCACTGGCAACTGAAAAAAAAATTCGTAGACAAATAGCTTTCTAAAGCTTTTGATTTGATAAAAGATTTATAGATATTAAAGATGTCGCATGTGACGCAAAAAGCGATTGTTCTTTTGAGCTGACATTGGATCCCAAAAAAAAAGTTTATATGAGATGCAGTATCTATATATGTAGAGTCTTTGATTTGATGTTTTGGCTTGGCCCAGGCAGAGATCATTAAATCTCGTTATTTGAATGTGCTTAACGCAAACGTCTCTGCTCACAATGCCGACCCCTGCTTTTAACCCTTATGTGAGCCTAGTTAAAAAACTGGTAAAGTAAGCTTCGGTAAAACTAACTCATTAGAGTTGACAAAATATACGAATTATTTTTTTTTCTTGGAGGAACTTGTAGGACCTATACACAGTAACAATCAT
Organism: Lordiphosa stackelbergi; assembly: GCA_018904235.1. NCBI lineage: Eukaryota > Metazoa > Arthropoda > Insecta > Diptera > Drosophilidae > Lordiphosa > Lordiphosa stackelbergi. Next base: position 106,093 of record JAEIFU010000495.1, read on the forward strand.
TTCAGACAACAATATTTTACTTCTGCTCTCCTTTGACAATTTTTGGCGGTACGTCTTCCCTTTAAAAGCGTTTAAAATGAAAATATCTAATATAAATGGGAAAAATACGTCAAGTACTTAAAATAGAGTTCTCAATGTTAAAAATCTATAGATTTTTTGTTTTCTTAGCTAGACTGCTCACAAAATGGACCAAGAAAGTAGCCATTTTCATTTCCATTTGAAGTACGCACACTAAAATTTTGTACAAAACATTATGGTCCGTCCTGGCGTTCATAGAAATAAATTCCGCGCGCTCCTCTACAAATCATACAACAAATTTAGTGATTTAAGCCGAAACTAAACCGTAACCGTATACCGAAAAGAACCGATTAAAGCTCAGAACCACCAGCGGGACCGGAATCTACATTTTTAATTCTTTGTGTACTGATATCCGAAAACCGATATTTTTGGAACCGAAAAGAACAGAACAAACCGAGAACTTAGTTTTGGAGGACTTATAACTTAGCATATGTGTCTTCAAGAATTTAAAGACTTTATCTGATAGTGGGCCATAGTTTTTGATGGGGGCCGAACCAAGGCTACACCGATCCACATCGGTTTGGGTTTTTAGCAGAGGTCGCAAAAATCGGTCCCCCGTTTGCCTGTGTCAGAAAACAACCGCTCTTGCGCGATCACAGTGAATAGAGGTCGTAAAGCAACCTTTAACTTCGCTCTCTGCCTCTCTTTGGTTGTGAGAGGAGAGAAACACATATTTTTTTCTTTTTTCTGTCAGGTCTATCTCGGGCCTTTTTGGCAAAATTCACGCATTTAAAAGGTCTTCTTCGTATGTATGCATTGGTGTGTACGCTTACTGCTTAGGCTCGGCTAACAATATGAATGTGTGCGAAAAACTATATGCCTTCTCTCGTTCTTTCTCACGCTGACTCGCTCTCTGCTTATGCTTAACTCTGGCGCTCTCTTGAGTCTGCAACCGAATGAAATGACATTTTTAAAGTTCGGTCTTCGTGAAGACCGCATTTGATGAGCGATTGACTGCCTTGGGCCTGGAATGGGGTTGCTCTTAGACCGATCAGTGCTGTGTGTTCAACCACGGACACCGAGCAGTGAGCGAAATTGCAGCTTCAATTCGGTTAACGGAAGCCCGAGCGCGTTTTGTTTTTGTTTTTTTCGATCAGTGACGTGAGCAGAGCAAACCGAACATTTGGTTGAGAGTTATTTACGAGCTATGGTTTTTAGGTTCATCGAACCTACACCCAGAGCCGAACTATCTCAATCAGAGTTTCCCAGAGCCAGCTTACGGCAGCGTAGACACCAATACAAATGAAGAAAATATTTCTCAAGCAACAACGAGCTCAATAAATAGAAAGAGAAACCCTGATGCTGATGTGTGTGTCTATTCGATAAACACCAACAATAAAACCTACATTAAAGACTACGCAATCACATATTTGTTGTTGCGTTCGAATTTTTGAGAGGCATATGAGAGACAGAGAAGAGAGAAAAGTAGTATTCTGATTCTGATTATTATTTAGATGTGACCAGATAACCTGAAGAAAATAAAAAAAAAGAAATGGCAAATAAAATGGAAATCAAAATCAGCATCACGGCTGATTTAGACTTTTCTGTCTATTCATAATTTGCATTTAAAAACGTCAAATGTCATTCGGAAAGCAACTAATATTTAGTAAAAACTTTGACATTTACGAAAAGGCTCGCTATTCGCCTGAAGAAAGTTGGAAAATATTAAAAACATATTTTCAAAGTGCTGAGTCCTCGACTCAAACTGTGCGAAATTAAAAAAAAAAAAATTAACCAAAAAAACTCAATTTGTGGATCAATTCGTGAAGCGAGTTCGTAAAACCGGAACCCGTGTACGTACTTGTCCAGTGCGCTCTACCGAAAATATTGCCAAGTCAACCGTGGTGGTCATTTGACCGAAATTTATTTTTATAAATAAATGACATGAACCAACCTTTCCAATAAATGTTCAACCTTTGAAAATTATCGAGCCTTTCTTTATAGCAAAATAAAGTTCCAAATTTCTGTGTCCCAGAGGTTAGTGTGCTGGACTGCTGGGCGGGAGGTCGTGGGTTCCATCCCGCCACTGATAATCTAATCATAAAAGTTTTTTTCTTTCTTTAGAAAAATAGCTTTTACACATACGGTCACCTTCATCAGCTATTGGCGCCAGCTGTGAAGTAATCTAGCCATGAAAAAGCAAATTCTCAAACTTTGCCGTTCGGATTCGGCGTTAAACTGTAGGTCCCTTTCTCTTGCACGAAAAATTTAAAAAGCACACACGCCAAGAGGTTGAGAGCAGCTTGGCTTGTCCCCGTTGGAGGAGCTGTATAGCCAATTTTACATTTTACAATGAGGGCAAGCTAAATACTATGAAAATATCGATGGCTTTTATGGAGATTTTATACTCAGCGAGTAACGAGTATAACTACACTCCCACTGATGACACCATCTTATAAAAAGCCTTACGCTCCCAAATCAGTTTCCCAATAGAGTGCTGGAAAGAGTGTTCTTCATGTTCTCTGGATAAATTTATGCAATAACGAACAGGCACACATTTTAAAACCAAGTAACGTTGATGTGCTTTTTGTTAAAAAAAAAAAGAAAATTTGATTATTGTGACAAAAATTTATAATATTAATCAAATTTGATTTTGTAAATTGAAGAAATCATGAATTTCTTTGTTAGTTACAGAGCAAAAGTGTTCTGTTAAAAACTTATTTATAAATTTAAATTTAAAAAAGAAATATCTGGATAACGGTCTATCTATGGCTACTGATTTATGCAAAGGTCATGGAGAAAAAGTCTCGTAGAAATAAATAAATTGAAATAAAGAAAATGAAAATGTGCAAGATTCGAACGAGTAATGAATTGTTGTCGCGGGGTTTTTGCCTAGTTAACAATTTTCAACTCGTCAACTAATTACATTTTCTATAATTTTATAATGAGTTTAGATTATAGCGAAGTTTAGATTAAAGATTTAATGATTGGCAATTGAAGACGAGTAAATAAGAGATGTCTTCCAATCGGTTTAAAAATATTAGTAATTGGCAAAATTCGTAAATGAGTTCTGATCGACAAGAAGACGGGTCGAATATATCCCGAAATTTGCAAATTTTATAATGAGTGTAGATTGTCATGAAAACGGGTAAATAGACGGATAGTGAAGCATAAACTGTCCAAAATCCGAAAATTTAACTAGCTGAAGATTTGAAAGATGGCAATTATCAAGTAAGCTTCACTTCTTCGTTGTGTGTTTAAAATTCTAAAGGAGGCGTAGCAACGCACGCCGGGCACCTGCTAGTTATTAATAATACTCTGGGGTGTCTCGAACTCAAGCCCCATGAAATGAACACAATTTGTCTCAACTCACTCGGATGCCGCGCACGCAGATGGCAATGCATCTCATATATATTACTTGTATTAAATCTGACTGAAAGCATGGGCCAATCATTTCCTGTACTTTGCGTAAATGAGACCGCTTCTAAATCCCAAGTTTGAACTCCCTCATATTTAATTTAAATACTGCAACTAAAGTTTGGGCAGCAATTGTACTATTTTAATGGTAACTTTTACTGATGTCCCAGTAAACCAAAAAATAACAACAAAATATATTTACTACTGAGACATGCGAGTTACTATTTCAATGGTACAATGTTATTGCAAACTGCAGTTTCAAAAACAGCACAACAATTAAGCTAGATTTACTATTTGTATGGGTAATTTATAACAAAAATACAGTAAACAAAACAAGAACAAAATAGTTGTAACAATGATTCATAGTGAAATTTACTGTGAGAATGGGAAGACTGTAGTTGTTTTGAATAACACAAGGCAACAAAATTAGACTTCTTTTAGTATATTGAATTGTTGGTGATGATTCTAGATGATTTTCGTTTGTTGAACACAAATCTGTTTTCAGAAATGGTCCATCACGTGGAGATTTATTATAATTTGAGCTTAAAGTGGCAAAAATATGCCTTTATTACTCTTTTTAGACATGTTTTGTGGGGAACCTATACTTTTGTTTTGACTCTGTTTGGTATTATCGGAAAGTATTACTTCTTAGCTTTGAAATAATCTGTCCCTAACAATTCTACGATTTTTTTCAATGAAGATAAACCATTTTATGTAATTGTATACGAGTTCACAAAAAACCCATATATTGTTGCTGCCCCAAAGTATGCAATGGATTTTGTTGAAAATTTTCATTGAAATTCTACAAATTACTAGCCTGTTGTAATGTTTTTGCAAGGCATTCCTTTGGGAGGTAGTCAACTAAGATATATTATTATTATCGAGAATATGTATTCAAATCGGTATATCTTCGCTAAAAATAATCGTGAAATTCTTTGGGATAGTTTTTGTTAAGTTAAGAAACAGTAATTTATGAAAATAACACAGAGAGCAAAAATAAAATTATAGGTTCCCAACAAAACGAGTCTAAAAAGGGTCAAAATAGGCACTTTATGCAACTTTAAGCTTAAGTTACTAAAAATCTCGATGTGATGAATCATTTCGGAACACGAAAATCATCTAGAATCATCATATACTGTATCTTGTTGCTTAGTGTTATTTGCTCCTTTCGACGATTATACAATTCAGCAATAAAAACCTAGCCAGCTGTATTGCGTTCCAAGATTAAAAATATCTGTTTTCTTGGATCCAAAAATAAAGCTGGAAGAATGGGGATTCAAATGTAAATGTGTCAACGTTTTTTAAAGAACTTTCTTAATATGTACGAACAATCACCTGTGTGTTTGCATTTAGGTTTATTATGCTATGTAAAGTTATTTTTGAACCGAACACATTTCAACTTTTTTTTTCGTCCGGTTCAGGTTCTGTCTGCATCGGTTTAGATTCGGTTTGGCCTTTCCAAATATCCCGGAGTATCCGAGTGAGTCCGGCTCCGAACAGGTTCGTAGCCCTGTTCAAGACATGACATGAACCAAACTGGTTTCGACTTGCAGCCTTATTTTTAACCCTTTTGTGAATCAGTGAAAATGATTTTTTGTGCTCATCCGTTTCACTTTAAAAAACTTGCTCACATTAGGGTACAGTATATCCTTGATTTTTATTTATTTTTAATGATTTTCTTGGCGTAGTTAGCCCTAATTTTTGATTAGCGTGTGAGTGTGTGTTTGTGTGTGCACTTGTTGGATTGTGTTTTTTTGTAGAAATAATCTATAATCATAGAGCTAACTAATCACTTAAGCAAAAACACAAAGAATTTGATAACTAAATCTCTAGTTTTTAGCTGTATTTCTGAAGTGAATGTTCCGGGTTAAGTGTTTATAAGCGTGCGATTGAGAAGGTGTATGGAAGCTAAAATGTATCTCCCGCTCTCTCTACTTATATAAATGTATACATAATTCTATATATGTGCTCTACTATTAGAACTAAAACCAGAAATAAACAAAACTAAAACAAAGCCTATTACATACTAATATCCTACCCCAGCTCCCCCTTTTACCTCAGTCTCCCTCCCCTCTAAATATAACTTATACATACCAATATTTGTACATGCGAAATTTAAACAAGAAGCGAAAGGCATTAGCATTAAAATTACAAATCGTCATGAAAGGCGGGGAAGCAAAACCCTTAAGGGTGCTCCTCTCCTCTAAGGGGCTTTTAGTTAAAACCGAGCAACTATATAAAAAGAAAGGTAATACAACCTGAAACCAAAAACAAATATAATTAATTTAAAAATGTGTTTAAAATAATATTAACTGAAAAGAAAGTGTATCTCAAAGAAGAATCGAATAAAAAATTAACAAAAAAAAAAAACAAAACGTTTTATTACAGCGCGTAGAATTCTAGAAATCTAGAATCTGGATCGACAGATAACATTTACACTCTTCATGAATTTCTTTATTCACAATCATATTTCATCGTTTCGTGTAAACTTGCTATCGAACTATCGAAAAGTCGTTGAACGGTCTGTCTTTTTGTTGTTGTCTTCCCCTGCGAGCGCGTGTTTTTTAGTTAGCACGCACTTTCCGCAAATTTCCTGCCACTATGAGCCAGGCCCAGAAAACGCTGCAGTTCCATGAACTGGAGCTCGACCAGCGTATCCTAAAGGTTTGTTATCCGCACACTTTCTCTTTCCGAAACGTATCTAACCTTTTCTTTTCTCTGTCACAGGCCATTGCCCAACTTGGCTGGCATCAACCCACACTGATCCAGTCCACGGCCATACCCCTGCTGCTCGAGGGTAAGGATGTGGTTGTGCGTGCCCGCACTGGTTCGGGCAAGACCGCCACCTATGCTCTGCCACTCATTCAGAAGATTCTAAACTCCAAGCTAAATGCTAGCGAGCAGTGTGTCAGCGCCTTGGTACTGGCCCCCACCAAGGAGTTGTGCCGTCAGTCGCGTTTGGTCATTGAACAGCTGGCCGAGTCGTGTGGCAAAGTGGTGCGCGTAGCGGACATAGCAGGCAGTTCAGTAGATGCAGTCACGCAGCGCCATGCTCTTTCCGAGCGCCCGGACATTGTGGTTTCCACACCAGCCAAAATACTAGCTCATGCCGAGGCTGGCGCGGCAGTGGTGGACCTGAAGCATATTGAAACTCTGGTGGTGGATGAGGCGGATTTGATTTTCGCCTTTGGCTATGAAAAGGATTTCAAGCGTTTGCTCAAGCACTTGCCGCCCATTTATCAAGCAGTGCTGGTCTCGGCCACACTGACGGAGGATGTGGTGCGCATGAAGGGTCTGTGCCTCAATAATCCGGTCACGTTGAAGCTGGAGGAACCGGAACTGGTGCCGCAGGATCAGTTGACACATCAGCGCATACTGGCGGAGGAGAATGATAAGCCGGCCATATTGTATGCATTAATCAAGCTGCGTCTGATCAGAGGAAAGACCATTATTTTTGTCAACAATGTGGACAGATGTTACAAGTAAGTCAAAGAAACGGGGCCACAGAGTGTTCTCACTGTCAGATGATGCAAATCTTTGGTAAAGGGAGTGGGCAGCTGGCAACAGTTGGCTCACGCATGACCAGTTACTAATCTTCTCGCTGATGGCCTTCAATTTGGCCTCCACTTTGATCTTTCTCTTCTTGGATTGTCATCTCATAGCCTTTGCCATTCTTTCTTTACAGGGTACGCCTGTTCTTGGAGCAGTTTGGCATACGCTCGTGTGTCCTAAACTCGGAACTGCCCGCCAACATACGCATACACACCATCAGCCAGTTCAACAAGGGCTCCTACGACATAATCATTGCCTCGGATGAACACTATCTGGAACGACCGGGCGGCAAATCGTCGCGCAGCGATCATGAATCCAGTGCCTCGAGAGGCATTGACTTCCAGTGTGTGCAAAATGTCATAAACTTTGACTTTCCGCGGGATGTCACCTCTTATATACACAGAGCTGGACGCACGGCTCGTGGCAATAACAAGGGCTCGGTTCTGTCTCTGGTGAACATGAAAGAGGCCGCCGTAAACGAGGCCGTCGAGCAGAAACTACGCTCTAGCTTTGCTGTCCAGGGTGATGAGCAGATCATCAAGTGAGTTTGGAAGCACAACTAAGTTGCTAAGCATTTTAAGTTTTCGTCCACTCCCACCCATTAGAAACTACCAATTCAAAATGGACGAGGTGGAAGCTTTTCGATATCGTGCCCATGACTGTTGGCGAGCCGCCACACGCGTAGCTGTCCATGACACCCGCATACGTGAGATCAAAATGGAGATACTGAATTGTGAAAAGCTCAAGGGTTTCTTTGAGGAGAATAAACGGGATCTGCAGGCTCTGCGCCATGACAAACCATTGCGCACCATCAAAGTGCAGTCGCATCTTGCCGACATGCCGGAATACATTGTGCCAAAGGCACTGAAACGTGTGATTGGTCCCGATACAGCGGCGTCATCATCATCTGCTTCAAACCCAAAGCAAAACCGAAGTTCGGCGGCCAAGGCCTATGAGAGACAAAGCAATGATCCACTGATGGTCAGTCAAGTGGACTATGGCAAACGACGCAATGCGCCCAGGCGAAAAAAGAAAACCATTTAAGCAGGAAGTAGAATTGATCAGCCGAAGGGGGGTTCTTGTTACTTTTTAATGTGGGGTGTAGTTTGTAAGTACAAAAATGTGTGTAAATTAAATTGCAACTAATTCTTTTGAAAAGTTCAGTTGGCATTCCTTTACAGCACAAGAGCGAGAGAGGAAAGTACCACCTTTCCTTTTCTAATCCATGAGATCGCTAGTTAAAATTGAAATTGTTCTGTTTTGAAAGGAGGGTTTAAGAGGTTCATCTCACTAAAGTTATAAACTCAATCACGCAGAAATGGCTGAAAGCACAGATAGTTGATAACCTGGAATAGGACATGGGCGATATAACTTTTATTTAAAAGGTCAAACAAAACGTGAAATTTGCATAATTCTCATTTGAGTTTAGATTATCTATAGGACGGGTAAATAGGAGAAGATGATGAAAAATTGCAAAGGACCAAAGATTTTTATCAATATTGGATAGAACGCAATTGAAGACGCGACTTAGAGGTGTGGACCAAAAACCACGAAATTTGCCAAATTTCATTTGAGTATTTACGAAAGAGCAGGCATTGGTAAGTAAGAGGTGTAGATTGAACACTTCAAAATATGGCGATGAAGGACAATTTTGCGTATGACCTAATATTATTATGAGGATTTGATCAATGGCAATGTAGACGGATAAATAGGATGATAAAAAAACGCGAAATTTTTAAATTTTTCATATGTCCAAAGATTTCTTATATTTATTTACTCCAAGCGCAACAACTACATTGGCACTTATAAATTAACGCGCTAGTCACAGTATTTTATACTTAACATACAATCAATTTTCCTAACTTATATTATAACAATTATCAAATTTTAACGCTAACAGACATACAGCTTAAATATATTAATAGAATTTTGTAAAATTATTTTATTATAACTAGTTGTTTACTACCCAGCAAGCCAAGTTCGGAGCGCTCCAAATTATGTGTCTGAAAAGAGCCGAGCTTAAGAGCGTTTTTGGAGTAAACACATAAATTTGAGGGTTTTCGGAGCACATTTAGAGCTCTCTAAGCACGGGCTCATAAAAAGCACCTATTTTTGAGCATTTACGGAGTTGAAGTAGGCAAGTAATCGAAAATTTTGTTTTCGTTGTTTCGTTCGTTTTGCTAAAAATAACGTGATGCCGAAATCATGCGATAAGCAAGACGACAGGAAATTCACAAGTTCATTCAGTTGTGAAATAAAAGTGAAGGGCGTGCTAGCGAAATAATATTTAAAATAAAATAGTGGTTTGTAAAATTTTCTAAGTTTAAAAAAAAGTAAAACAAAATGAGTGTCAAAAGATCAAGCCGCAATGAGTCTTTTAAAATAATGAAAGCACTGGTAGCCAAAAATCGACGCTGTTGTGAGTCTTTGCCATCGGCGGTTGGTGAGCTGAATCATAGAAATGAACCAATATCTTTGAATTGGAAGGGGTCCAACGCAAAAATGTGTGTTCTCAGCATGGCTATACCAATTGCACTTCGTTATGGATTTGGTGAATTTTTATTATGTTCATTAACTCATCTGTTTATTTTAAATTCAATATAACAAAAGCTATTTACTTCAAATGCTCTCCCGAAGCTACAGTGCTGGTCTTTGCGGAATCATTTGAAGAAATAAAATAATAATTTTAAATTTAATTGAATGACCGTTCTGACAAATTTTTTTTTAATTTTAACTAAGTTTTTAAGTTTTAATAACCCTTTTAGGAGGGTTTAATCAAAAATTTTCTGTCGACGAAAAACAATTTGCCTCAGTAAGCAGCAAATAATTTCAAATTGCCAATGATAAATAAATAATATCTATAAATATAAAAGAGAGTGTCCTGACTGACTGATTCACTGATTGGCAATCATCGCACAGCCTAAACGGTAAGAGATAGAAAGCTGAAATTTGGACAGGAGTTTCTGTTAGTGGTGAAAGTGCGTACTAAGACGGGGTTTTGGAAAACTCCACCCGGAAAAGCGTCGGAAAAGTTTGTATGGGAAAAATGTTATTTTTCATCCGATTGTCTTGAAACTTGGTTTGTAAGCATAGTATGCGAAATAATTCGACACGTGTTTTTCCGATTTTGGAAAATCCGCCCACGAGGAAAATGGCCGGAAAATTCTACATGCAATTAAACTATTTTTCATCCGATTGGCTTGAAACTAGGTTTGTAAGGATAGAACACGAAATAATTAAAAATGTGATTTTTCAATGTCGGAAAATCCACCCCCAGGATTTTAACGCCTGGAAAATTCTACGTGCAAAATAACTATTTTTCATCTGATTGACTTGAAACTCGGTTAGTGAGGTCAAAATGAGAATTTTCCGATGTTGGAAATTACGCCGGGATACACTCTAGGAAGTGAATGGGATGTTGGTGGGATGTGGGTGGTGAGCAGAAGGGGAGTGGGTGGGATGTGGGCGGGAAGTGGGAGGGATGTGGATGGGATGTTGGTGGGAAAGTGGGTGGGATGTGGGCGGGAAGTGGGTGGGAACTGGGGGAAGGAGGTGGGTGGGAATTGGGTGTAGAGTGGGTGGGATGGGGGTGGGAGTTGGAGGAAAAACCCATCAGCAAAGTTCGATTTCTGGGTTCTACTTGGTATTATTATATCCAATATTGTTTGGTTTTATACTGTTGAAGGCGCAGCGAAGCGCGTCGGGTTATTTGATAGTCATTTATGAAGACAAACTTAAAAAAATGTTTATTAGTTTACATTTAATAATGTAAATATTGAAATTAAGCCTTATTTCAAAATGAATATGTATATTTATGTTTAAGTTTGTTCTTTTTCCCATTTTGTTGAATTTAAGCTGTAAGTTTTTAAGTATAATATATACATATAAGATGAAATTTAAAAATGTAAATATTGAAATCGAGGCTTATTTCTTGAAGATATTTTTTACTGGTTCTACTTTTCTACTTTTTCCCATTTTGTTAATTTTGTAAGGTAAATATACACAATTCATAAAAAAAACGAGAAAGGCAAAGCTAACTTCGTCTGTACCGAAGTATTGATACACTTGAAATAGCTTGTCACAACGGTTAGCGACTTCGACCAAACTTCGCCAAATCAGCTTAAAAACATTCAATATTACCCATGACCGTGTTTGAGAGCGATAAAGTCGAGAACAAACCACACTTCTCACTAAAACCCATTTTTCGAACGAACATTTGTATGGCAGCTACAAGAAGTAGTTGTCCGATCCGGTCGGTCCCGACATATTAGCAGCGTGCAGTAAAAAGAAGACTCTGTGCAAAGTTTTAGCTCGATAGCTCCAAAACTGAGGGACTAGTTCGCGTAGAAACAGACAGACGGACGGACGGACAGACGGACGGACAAAGCTTAATCGACTCAGCTCGTCATGCTGATCAAGAATATATATACTTTATGTGGTCGGAGATGATTCCTTCTATGCGTCGCACTCTTCTGGGCAAAATTATAATACACTTTTCAAGTGTATAATGAATTCGTTTTTTCTCGTTTTTAGGCATTTTAGACGCCCAAAACCCCCAGCTTAGTGCACTTTTTTTTACTCAAATGAGCACTTTAAAAAGCGTCTAAAAAGAGCCTTTCAGGAGGCGATTCAGTACCCCTTCAAGTGCCTAGAAAAGTAACTTTTATGAGTCTTTTATGTGTCTTTTATGAGGATTTGTATGCTTCATTGGGAGGGTGAAGCACTTACATCTGTGTCAGAAAAAAGTTCGATTAGACTCAGAATTCTTGCACATTAAGAGCGACCGTTTTCATAGAAAAAAAACCACTTATTTCTGACTCTTTTTTGTGCACATTATGACGGTGAATGCTCATAAAAAAAGTGTCAGAAAAGTGTCAGAAAACGCACACATTGCTTGCTGGGTTCTCTAATTCTCTATCTTACCTGCGTCTTGAATTTATTTACACTTCCAATGAGGTAGATCGTTCCATAGCCGAATAGCATTCATCATAAACTGCCTCTCAGAGCATAATAGCTTCTAACTCGGGCATATAATATTGTTTGTGCGCTGCGATGTGCAGTTCTGAGCATATTGTGTATGTAAGATGGTTCTTTGCTTGTGATGATCTTATGAATGGAGATTAAAGGTCAAAAATCTTACGAGCTATTGTGAAATGTGGTCAAATCGTCTACTATTAAATAGGGGAGAATGGGGGGTTCTGAGCCCATGGGGGTTGTGTGCCGCTCGAATATTGGCCACAAAAAAAATATGTTTAAACTTTTTGTTTATGTCATGTGTCTCCCTTCTTATTACCTAATTTTTGGCAAGCAACGTATCAGTCTACACCTTCATTAAGTTCGTGAACCAGAACTCGACTTTTTCAAAAAAAGAAATTTTAGAAAAGAAAACAAGCCTGATGCCGTCAATCAATTTTCACTCTTCATTGATATTTCTTAATTCAGAATATGAGAAATATTGTGTATTTTTTATTTAATAAAGAATAATGGCTTAAAAACACGAATTTTCAACTTTTAGATGGGTGGCTCACAACCCCACAAATTTTCGAAATGTCAAAAAATCACTTTTTTTCAATATGAAATAAAAAAAACCCCAAAATTTTATTTTTTAAAACTAGTGATGAGGAAAATTTTGTGCATCTTTTACCTAAAATACAAAATTTACAGAACGAAAAATATTGATTTTTGGCGAAGTGCAAATTTGAAGTCAATCCGAGTAAAACTAACGGAGTTACAGCGTTTCAAACGACCGGCGTGCTACCTGATTGCTACCGTATGAAAAACTTTAAATCGATTTTCTCGAAAACGTCTTTTTTGAAGTTCGTGTACATCAGAACTCAAAATCTACAGAACCGATCCAAAAAGTTGATACGCATTTTGAAGGTGATGTATTTCTCGAGGTAATCAGGAAGAGTTTTTTTTTTTTGTAAAAAGTAAAACCTGTTATTGGTAAGGAAGCTTTCAGCTAACGAAACTATTTAAAACGTTTATCAATACCCAACCATTAGCTCTCTACCAGGGCTTACAAAAGTGCCTGGACTTTAAAATAAAAGGCGTGCCGCATATTCACTCTAAAGCCATAAACGGTTTGATTTGTCATTTAACAAGTTGATTTTGTTTCGTTCTCGAAGTCTCATATTATGCAGTTTGGATATAATTTTGAAATAACAGTGGTCCGATACAGCACTATAAAATAACTTTTCAACTGTCAAATTATAGTTTAAATTTAGTAAGCTCTGAAACTGGCCAAAAATATTTTTTGAACCGAACTGTTTCAAACGGAAGAGGTCCGGTTCGGGTCCAGGTTTGAGAGGTTAATAAAACAACCCAAACCGAACTGGTACTGCGGGTTCGGTTCTGGACTGGTTAAAAGTTATGGCTAATTGGATTCATACAAGTATTTGTATGAAAAGAAGCAGCTCATTTCAATTACAATAGATCAGTATTTTCTCCTATCAGTTCATATCATCAAACATCATAATTTTTTCTGAGAAATGTTCCCAAAACAAAGAAGATGAAAACTTGACAAAGTTGTGACATTTGTCTTTGGGAGGGGCAAGTAAGCGTAGAACGTTTGTTTTTTGGAGTGCAATATTATCTTATCTTAACGGTACATACCGGTATACCGAAATACAAATCTAAGCACCGGTACGGAACCGATTAGCGAAATAATATTAGAACCAAAACAGAACCTTTAACCGAAACATTAATTTCAGTACGTACCAGATCCGGATCCGAAATACGATTCGGTTTGATTCCTTGGTTTAGACAATCACGAAGGCGGGTAAATGGACTGATAGTGAAGATCAAAAGTTACAAAAAACCGCGAATTTTACTAAATTTTATAATGCCTCTAGATTATCAGGAAGATTTGAAAGATGACAATTGTGAAGTAAGACTTACTTCTTCGATTTGTGTATTTAGCAACTCACGCCTGGTACCTATTTAACGTGACACACATTTTACCCATCTCTAAACCCAACATTTTTCTTTACAGTCCACGGTCACACTATTAACAATTTTTGTACCTAAATAAGCAACCGGTGTTTGTCTTTTGCAACATTTCATTTAAAGCCGCCAAGTTGTCCAGTTCCAGCTGCTGATTTTTTAATTATTAATTTACCATACAAAATGATTAAGGTAAGATTGAGAAATCAAAATTGTTGATGCTGGACTGCACAATTTAAAACAGATTCAGCCGGGTGCAAAGTCCAATTAGATTCACTTTCTCGCTCTCCCTTGCACCTTCCTCTTGGTCTATGAATAACTGTAAGTTTGACAGTGTGTGTGCGTGTGTGTACCTTGTACCCTTGCTTGATTAGCCTGTTGGATCTTATCTTGTTATACAATAATAATAATAAAATAACATAAAAACCTCTTGCAGAACGTTGTCTCTTTGGTGACCGGCGGTGCCTCTGGTTTGGGACGTGCCACTGCCGAGCGCCTGGCCAAGCAGGGTGCCAGCATTGTACTTGCTGATCTGCCCTCATCGAAGGGCAACGATGTGGCCAAGGAGCTGGGCGACAAGGTGGTCTTTGTGCCGGTCGATGTGACTTCGGAGAAGGATGTGACTGCCGCCATCCAGATGGCCAAGGACAAGTTCGGTCGCCTCGACTTGACCGTGAACTGTGCCGGCACTGCTGTGGCCGTGAAGACCTACAACTTTAACAAGAATGTGTCCCACAAGCTGGAGGATTTCCAGCGTGTGATCAACGTGAATACCGTGGGCACTTTCAATGTGATTCGTCTATCGGCAGGTCTGATGGGCGCCAATGAACCCAATCAGGATGGGCAGCGTGGTGTGATTGTGAACACCGCCTCAGTGGCTGCCTTTGATGGCCAAATTGGACAGGCTGCCTACGCGGCATCCAAGGCCGCTGTTGTGGGTATGACCCTGCCCATTGCCCGTGACCTGAGCACTCAGGGCATACGCATTTGCACGATTGCTCCTGGCTTGTTCAATACACCCATGTTGGCCGCTCTGCCCGAAAAGGTGCGCACTTTCCTGGCCAAATCCATACCGTTCCCACAGCGACTGGGCGAGCCCAGTGAATATGCCCACCTGGTCCAGGCCATTTATGAGAATCCCTTGCTCAACGGTGAGGTTATTCGCATTGATGGTGCTCTACGCATGATGCCCTAAACGAGGATGCTTTAAATGGCATAAAACAAATGGCATTTACGCGAGAAACACTCATAGTTTTTTTGTTTTTTCTTAGAAAATAAGCTGTAAAGTCTTACATTGTGGAATAAAAATCGCTAAGCTTAAATAATTTGAATGCGAGCGCCATTTTAGCTAGAGATGGTAATTGGATTGTACGATGTATTCGTTGTTCGCAGAGTGGGCCTCAATCGATTGAAATTTTTAGTTAGTTGATTAGTCAACTAAAATTTTAGTTGATTAAATTCAACTTGATTAAATTTAACTTTAACTCAACTTGACTAAAATCAACTTGATTAAATTTAACTTAAGTTAAATTTAGTTGATTGAATTGAACTAAGTTGAAAATTTCAATCAAAGTTACATTTTCAACTATTGTTTTATTTACAAATCAATGTACATTTTGATTTATCAAGCAATTATGGAAACCAATAATTAAAAAAAATTTTTTCCAAAGAGATGAGTCGTTATCGACGGACGCAGTCTCGGTTCCATTATGTAGACGATGCCAAATGCGGATAAGGGGGACATCATTCCAGTTCGTCAAATTTTATAAGCCATTTGAAAAGAAAGCATGGAGATGATGTATACGAAGAATATAAGGAACACATGCAAATCAACAGATGATGATGATGATGATATGGGCATTTCCACAGAAAGGCCACCGAGATTGAAAAAATTGTTTTTTTTAAAATGATTTTTCTAACATAACATTGAAAAAAATATCCAAATAAATCTTAAAAGTAAGTACAGCTTTTCGTTCTTTACTATAAAAAAATTAGCCGAATACCGAAGAAATGTCCATTTCACGTTAGCTTTTTTAAGATGTCGCGATAAATGTCGCGTTCTCAAATATTAAAGCTTATAAAAACAAAACTAATGTAAATAATTGCGTAGATTGCACTCAATAAAAAGCTGAACCCCTAAAATAACGCAAAAATGATTCAACTTTCGCAGATTTAGGAATTTTTTTAGATGCAGTCGAAAACGACTTCCACTTCGCGGATAAATCCCATGATTTTTTTAAAGAATCCGTCGAATCGAGAACCTTTTGTAAATATACGCTAGAAAAATAAGCCAAGAAAGAGAAGCGAAATCTTGGTTTGACTATATTCTTGAAAAGTCGAGAACCAGAATATAGAGCATGTTAAAGTAGATTTACGATGTAGATCATATATGCACAACCGCAGATATATGGTCTTCAAAACATAAAATTATGGGGAGTCCACTGGATAGACTCGAACTTAAAAAGAAAATCAGCATGTTTAGCATGTAAGCGATTTATGGGGGCGCATAGTTTTGAAAGAATTACAGAAATGTTATTCCTGATTTATAAAGATTGTGGCATTGACTTAAAGGAAATAATATCGACAACAACTGATAATGCAAGCAACTTTGTAAAGGCATTTAAGGAATTCGGGGTCGAAAAAATTCAATTTTTTCGGATAATTCTGATGATGACGGAAATTCAAGTTCCTCTGATGACTATGCGGAGTCTGCGTCAGTGCCAGAACAACTACCTAATCATATTGTTGTTGCGCACACACCTTAAATTTATGCGCTAAAGATGATGTTCAGCGCATAATTGCAGAAAGGAAAAATCCATTCGGAAAGATGCATCATTCATTGTGATGAAGGCCAATATGGCAAAAATAAATCAAAAATTACTTCAGTTAGATAATGATTTAATGATTTGTCAGTAACGGAAAGTGGTTTGAAACATTCTTTATGATCTTAACTATATTTTGTGCCATTGGTCATCAATGGTATTAACCGCTGATTAATATTGCCATAATCATGGTTAAATATGTAGTTGTGTGTGGTTAAAAAGCAGTTTCTTAAGCATTTAACGGTTTTGGTACCATGGCGATCCAATATCCATGAATTGTGCTTATACATTGATCCTGGCATTATTTTCCGCTTAATTGGCATTAACATTTTTCATTCTTACTATTTTTTTAGCCTTTTTGCCATTCTTTTCGCGATTTATAAAGTCGTCAGTCACATTAAATAGGTTTAAATTACTCACCTACCACAAAGTCTGTTACTTATATCGTGTTACGGAGTGTACTTAACTAAAAATCATATACTAGTAAAATCAACTTTGCAATAGTTGAATTTAGTCAAGTTGAATATTCAATCAAGTTGACTTTAGTCAAGATGATTTTTAGTCATGAATAAAATTAAATCATTCTAAAAGTGGATTTTTAGTCATGAATAAATTTTAATCTTTCTAAAAGTTAAGTTGATCAACTATTAGTTTTCAACTTTCAATCAAGTTAAAAAAATCCCCACTCTGGTTATTCGGTACACGCGGAACATGAATTTACGCGGAAAGCTTGGTACTGTCAATTGAAGCTACTTGTAAAAGATGTTCATAGACATCTATTTTGATTTAGACATATATTTTGAGCTCTCTAGAGATATTTTGTAATCAAGATTATTTATCTATTCGCCAAAGAAACCGTGAAGATTGGGTGAACGATAGTCGAGTTATAAAAACAAAATTAGGGGAATTATAGGGGACGAAATCGAAGATGATCAGAGCAGAAAATCTAAAAACTTCTCTTCGATAGATCGCGATTTATAAAGAATTTTCATGCAAAATAATCGCAGGTTGGTACATACATGGTTTCTTTTTAAATGAAATTGGAAAAACTCCGGTTTTATACCAAAATGTGTAATAAGAAAAGTAACAATTTTGTAATGACTTAAGTCTAGTACGCAGAGCGACAGATAAATCCTCTCGTCACAGTATTTTACATAGATAGAAACACTTTTTACTGTGACGAAAGAAAATTTCTGTTGTTCTGCGCAAGGGGCTTTAATTACCATTCCCATTTTCCAAGCTTAGGTCCCACAGGCGAATAGTTTGCCCAAATTTTTATGAAACCTTGGCTAAATAGCCATGATCGCAGATTTTGCATGACTTAAATCTTAAGCTATTGTTTAACTCGTAAATAATATGGTCAAAAATTGTCAAATACGGCCGAAAAGTTCCCAAATTTTGCCTATTTAAGCCGAACTTTTATTAAAATATGGGCAACATATTAGCCTGTGGGAGCTTAATACGAGTCCAATGTTAATTGTTTTAGCAGACTGTGTATAAATAGTTTTGAAATTTGTAAATTTTTTGACTCATTCACAACATTCGTTAAAAAATTTTAGAAAAATTTGACAGAAATTGTGGAAACGGAACTTGTAAGCAATTTTAAAATATTGCTCTTTACTGCGGTCAAATTTGGCAGTTCGGTCTTTGCATCTCGCGAGATCCTTTTTATGTTTTGTGTGCGTGTGAGTTTTTGAAAAGCTCCTTGTCACCAAAAATTATTTTATAAATCATCCTTTTTTATGACCGCTCAGTCTGCCCCGCACTTCAAACATATTTTAGCCTGTAAAAAGCATTTGAGTTCAAATATAAACATTTTTAAAATTTCTTTTAAAAAGAAACCATAGATGAAACCCGAAATTTGTTTGAATGAAAATTCTTAATAATTCGCGGTCTATCGAAAGACAGATTTTTTACCTTTGGAGAGGTTATATTGAAATTGTCCGGATGTCTGTGACGCACAGAAGGAAGCATCTCCGACCACATAAAGTATATATATATATAAGGTTGTCAAAAAGTCTTGCGATATTTTTATTGAATTTTCAATTGTTCATTAAATTGGTTATGAATAATGCGATTTAAGTCAAATATGCGCCATTTTGTTCGATGACGAGTTCCCAACGAGATGCCAACTACATAATGCCCCTCTTATAGAAGCTCGCTTCCCTATTCTAAAAACTCAGAGACCCAATTTGCTGAGGACTCTTTGTGGCCAACTTCGGACTGCCAAGCTCGTTCGACATTTACAGAAATAGGTGGAATCACTTGGTGCGGAGATCCGGACTATACGGTGGATGCAAAGAACCTCTCCATCCGGAGTTTCTCCCGAACCCCGGCGCGTCACCAAAGATTGTGTGGCCTGGCATGTTGTCCTGATGGAAGACAATTCGGCCTCTGTTGATCAAAGATGGCCTCTTCTGCATGAGTGCTGCATTCAAGCGAACCAGCTGTTGGCAGTACAGGTCCGAATTGAGCGTTTGGCCATAGGGAGCAGCTCATAGTGGATGATTCCTGCCAATCCCACCAAAACACAAGAACCTTCCTGGCCGTCGGCGACCACGACCGTTTGCGCTTCACGTTGTCGTAAGTGGACCCACTTTTCATCGCCACAATCCGTTTCAAAAACGGGTCGATTTTGTTGCGATTCAGAAGCGATTCGCATGCATCCATACGGGAAAATGTTTTTTTTGTCAAGCCGGGGAAAATTCCATACATCGAGTCTTTTTGAATCAAGTTTTCAAATGGTTTTTATAACGGTTTGATGAATCTTGCTGCCCAGCGCTTCTGGCTGATGTTACGGGCTGGGTTACCATGCCGGTCTTTTTCGGATCAATTCAGCGATTTTATCGCAATTTTCGACGACAGGCCTTC